>PVLD010011699.1:0-63778 GCA_004027595.1 Dinomys branickii
CATTGTTTTCAGCTCGTTTTTTGTCTGAGAAATCATTGTGGGTATGTGGGTTATTTCTGCTTTGAGCTCTTTCATGGCCTGTTGGAGTTGTTTTATTTTGGATGCAATCGTTTCATAACTTGAAGTTATGAGGCTTCCTGGTTCCCCTGTATCTTCACATTCAAAACTTGTTCTGGGTGGGGTTGAGTTTTGAGACTGCTTTTTGTTCCTCTGTTTTCCCATTTTTGGGTATCAGATTGAAACTGTGGAGCTATAAATTCCACAGACAGTTCAGCAGGCAAAGGTCTGCTGCAGAGGCTGCTCCAATGGTTATTTCTCTTTGGGAGAATGTCCCTTAAGCTGTCTGCTGAGATTTCCGCTTCTACTCCCTACCCCAAGACCTGGCCGGGGCGAATAAACAGCTTGCCACCCCAGGATTCTTGCAGATAGGCCACTCAGGTGTTCCTCCCTGGGTGGAGCTCCTTCCCCCCTCACAAAACCCGTTGGGGCGCCTAAGTAGGTGTTCCCACCCGGGAGATCCCGCAGTCCTTAAAGCTGCTTTGATGTCTCTCGCTGGGCTGAGCTTCTTCCCGATTCAGGAAAAACCGGTTAGAGCACGCACTTAACTCACCCTGTGATCGTGCAGACAGGAGTGCCGTTCAGATGTTTCTCCCTGGATGGAGATTTTCCCCGACTCAGAAATCCCGCCGGCCGGTCGCTGTTGCTCCAGTTCGCGCAGCGCTGGCTGCAGGGGTGGGCTTCTGAGCAGGATCCCATAGCGCTGCCCAGTTTGGCGCAGTTTGTCCCAGTAGCGCGTTCTCTGTCGGGTTCAGGAGCTGAAGCCATTCTTCTCTCTGCACTCGCTCTCTCGGCTGGTCGTCTTCTTCCCGGAAGTGCTCATTTCTGTCTTCATATTGCTATATTTCATTGTTTGGGTGGTAATCCTCTGAGAGGTTCTCTCTCTGCTGCCTACCTGGTCGCCATCTTCCCGGAAGTCCCCCTTTTTTTCTCTTTTTTAACAAATCACAGCGCTTTGGGATTTGTTGGCTTCTTTTCATGTGCTGACTCAAGTCTTATTTAGATTATGACCTGCCTGCCCATCTGTGTCCTTTTTTCCTTCTGGAATTGTCTGTTTTTTTGTTTTTTGTTTAATTGAGATAGTGTCTCACTATGTAGCCTATGCTGGCCTCAAACTCAGCAATCCTCCTGCCTCGGCCTCTAGAATGCTGGGATTATAGGTGTGTACCACTACACCTGGTAAATTTCTGTCATTTACATCATGACACTTATCTGAGTATTTTCAATTTGTATTTCTGCCATCATCTCCATTTCTTGCTTTTCTCCCTGTTTTTATGTATTTTTTAATTTTTGAGATAGGGCCTTGCTATGTAACTCAAGCTGGCCTTGAACTCATTATGTTGCACAGGCTGGGCTCGAACTCGCAGTGATCCTCCTGTCTCAGCCTCCTGAATGCTGGGATGACAAGTGTGTGCCGCTACTCCTGGCTCCCCCTTTCTGTTCTCAGGTGTACCTTTTATTTGGTATTGCACGTTGCTGGCTTGGCCACTGTTGAGCATTTTCTTCCTGTGAGCTGCTACTTCAGTGAGATGTCTCCTCCCAAGAATGAGGCCTCTCCCCCTCCTGCCTGCTCACTGAGGCTCCTCGGGCTAGAGACCCCCGTTTGTGTTCAGCCTGTTTGCTCCTGATTTTTATTTCCTTCACAGGTCAGTGTTCCAGAGTAGTGGCCAATGCTGAGGGGTGGGAGACCCAGCGATTTCTGCTCTGCTCTTGCAGGAATGAGAACTGACAAACCATCAGCCCTTTGCTGCGTGAGGGGCTGTGTGCGGGTCTCTTGGTACCACCCTCCAGCCCCATCCTCAGCTGGGTGGCCCTCCTGGGACTGAGCAAGTGGACACAGCACTTCCCGGAGGATTCTGAGTTGTCTCTCCCCCACCCACACATGTAGATGGTGGACCATTCTCTTTCCTATGCCTTCCCTCAGCAGTTCCCCTACAGCCCAAGGCTGGCTTTGAACTCAGAACCCTCCTGCCTCAGTCTAGGGAGGCACTAGGGTTACACAGGTATGCCACTGCGCCTGGCTTTTCTCTTTTTTTCTAAGTTCCTTCAAGAACTATGAAATTTCCTCTGCTCCAGGCCTCAGAGCTGCTACCTCATTGAGCAGTCTGTTAATTTCTAAAATGCATCTGACACCAAGGAAGGGAGGGGACAGAAGGAGAGGAGGAGGGAACATGGCTGCCAGTTGGAAGAGCTGCTTTTGGATAATAATTTATACAAAGACACCTCCTCCTGCCTGATGGGTGTCCTCAGGGCTGCATCCCAACCAGGGCAGCCAGGGGATTGCTGCTGGCGACCTTATTGGCTTATTCCTTCCTGTGCTGCTTGTCTCTGGGCTCTCCTGGCACCAAGGAAAGTCCAGTTCTGGTGCCCTCTTCCAGGAGCCCAGGCAGGAGCCTGCCCTGGTGTGCACCCCTGGCTGCTGCGAAGCTCCAGGGAGGTAATGGAAGGAGACCGAGGGAGGGAGGGCTCACCCTCAGACAGTAGCACCATGCAGTCAGCAAATAAAACACTCACATTTCCTCTCTAGACTTTATTTTAAAACCTTGGAATGTACAATAAAACAAAAGGCAGAAAGTTTCAATTCTTGCCAACTAGGAGTTATGTAATTCGATACACTTTTAAAATTTTGTTTTGAGTTTTTGAGACAGGGCCTCATTATGTAGTTCAGGATGGCCTGGAGCTCACTATGTGGCTCAGGCTGGCCTTGAACTTCTGTTGAACTTACAGTGATCCTCCTGCCTCAGCCTTCTGAGTACTGGAATTACAGGCATGTACCACCATGCCTGGCTTTCTATACATCTTTCTAACTTCTAAGATTGGAAGATATTTTTGAATAGGTAGTAATACATGCAAATTGTACAAAGTTCAAAAGGTATAAAAGGTATAAATTCCCTTCTGCTTACCCAATTTTTTTCAGAGATAAGCAATTACCAGGATCACCTTTATGTTGACACACACGTGTGTAGAAACACACTTTTTCTCCCTCCCAAATGGTTGCATTCTCTAACACTGTTGTGCATCTTGTGTTTGTTACATAATGTGCTTTAGAAATCTTCCCATATTGATGTACTGCCTTACTCAAAAAAAGTTTTATAACCTATTCTATTGCTATATTCACCAGCTATTAATCAGGGGACATTCTGAATGTGTCAATAGTTTACTATTAGAACTACTGTTTCAATGTCTACAGTTGACATATGTCTTTAGGCATGTTGATTAAATCTGTAGTATAAATTAGAGTGGAAATACTGGATCAAAGTATATGTAATTTTTCTAGAAATTACCAAATTGTCCTCACAGAGGCTGTAATGCTAGTCCCCCTGCTTAGTGCCCACTTACTCCTTCTCAGAACAGCAGCATTTAGTCCTTCTTGGTGCTGTGAGCCCTGTCCTGCTATGCTTCTTACCGCAGCATCTTCCTGTTCAGTTCCAAGACTGGACCATCAATATTTCCCATTTTGCAGATGAAAGAACTGAGGGAGAGAAAAGCTTGGTGCTTTGCCTGTAATTATATTGCTGGACTGTGCGTTCAGTCCCCAGTACTACAAATAAATAATTCAAAAAATAAATTAAGAACGACTCCTAGATTTACTTTCCTATTTCCTACTTTTCCTGAAAGACTAAGATCTGAGATAGTCAACTGCAAGCTCCTCTAGGGCAAGGTCTTCAGGCCCTCCAACCATCTTTGTATGCAAAAGGCACTTGGGTGCTCCAGTCCACGATAGTCATGTTAAACATAGTGTGGTTTCCTCAAGTTCTGATAAGTAGTGCACAAATCAAAATCTCAGGAATTATGGTTAAGCTGATTCAATAAATTAGTGTATTTTTTCTCTTTTTAGAATGTTGTGTGTATATATATGTGTGTATATATGAACCTGTGCCATAGTTTGGGTATGGCCCCCTCAAATCATGTTGGAGATAGTCCCTGATGCATTGGTATTGCAAGGTGGGACCCTCTGGATTCCACCTGGGACATACTGGTGACTGAGTTGTTCATAGATTAATGGGCTAATGGGTCACTGTGGGAGTGACTCTGTTATAGGACTGAGCACTCTCTCGCTCGCTTGCTCTGTCTCACACCATGTTACATCCCCTGCCTTGACAGGATGCAGTGAAAAGCCCCTCACCAGACGTCAGCACCATGCTCTTGGATTTCCCAGCCTCCAGAAATATCTGATTTTTTATAAGTTACTGGATTTGTCGTATTCAATTATAGCAACAGAAAATGAACTAAGGCACCCTGCTCTGGAATCAGTGTAAAGGTGACATCTGTGAAGTGTTTTTAGAGCACTTTTCCATTCATCTGTGGTAAGAACCTGTCCACGCTTGTGCGAGGTATCTGACATACACTGTGTCATCATGCAAAATGCTTTTCACAAAGACTAGAGAAGCTAGCAGTAGCTATTATTATCCAGAAGCTGGTTTTCTTTTGGTTCTTTCAGAGACTTCCCTGCAGAAGAAGCAGCCTAAGGAAGTTGGGGTAGCACATCTGCCCACATGGCCTCTCTTTCACAGGCTCTCAGGCTGTGATTTCCTTTGGCTCAGGGAATGAAGCCAGCTTCAGGCCAGGTCCCTGGGTTTCACGGTCTATTGCTGTCCTTTGTTCCTTAGATCTGAAAACTCTTCAAGGCTTGAGAGGAAGTGCAGTGAGTTGATTCTCAGGTACCTGGAGAAGAGGATATAGAGGTGGCGGAACCACAGAAGCTGGCTATGGTGGCAGGACATGGCTTTCTAGAAAAAAACAAAGGGGACCAGTTATGGACACTTTCTCTATTTCTGTTACTTTCAGATCTACTTTCTCACTCTGAAATCCTTCCTCCCACTAACACACTGCACCTGCAGTTTACCCAGTGGCTTCCTGTGCACACAGATGGTCTGTAACACTGTCTCTTCTTCTCAGCTCCTTACCCCTTGTGGTTACAGCAGATGCTCCAAAGAACACCTGGAGCACTTGTGTATCTGTCAAGGTTTTACTAGAGAAACGGATATAACACAAGATGTACAAATGTATAAAAAGATTACAAGATTGGCTTACGATGGTCAACCAAAGAGACGGTCAACCAAAGAGTAGTATGAGGAAGCGTGTAGAGGGTGTCTGCACTCTGAAGACTGAAGGATCAGCCCAGGGTCTGGAGTTCACTGCAGAGTTCGTGCAAGGCTGTACCAGGAGGCTGATGAATCTGCGACGGAAGGCTGAAGGTTCCAAGGACGCAGCCAAAGAGTCTGCACTAGAAGCCAGGAGACGAAGTTCAAGCTGAACGTGAAGACTGGAGCTCATCGAAGACGGACGGAAGTTCCTCTGCTCTTTCTCCTTTCCCTTTTATATCATCTAGTGATGGGGTGGCTCACCTACACCCTCGGGTGTAGAGCTGCTCACCCAATTGGTGAGCCAATTTAGTTAAGCTTCTAAACTTCTCAAGTTGACATAATCAACCACTACAACTTGTGACCAGCATAACACCAGAGGCAGTCTATAGCCATCACCTCTGATGTGAGTTAGAACACTAATATTATTAAGTATTATTGGTTGTTAATTTTTGGGGTTTTGGTACTGGGAATTCAACCCAGACCCTTCACACTGAGCTACATCCCCAGCCCTTTTTTAGTTTTTGTTTTGAGACAGGGTCTTGCTTGATTGCTAAGTTGCCCAGGCTGGACTTGAATTTATGATCCTCCTGCCAGAATGCTGGGACTATAGGCCTGTACAACCACGCTTAGCCATTTTTTTTCTTCTTTAAGATAGATGAGGAAACTAAGCCATCTCAGATAACTAGTAGGCAGCAGAGTTGAGATTCAAACCCAGAGCCACCTGATGGACTCTGGGGCCTGCATTCTTAATCATTTTGCTCCACTACTTCACTTGTACAAGACAAATGGGAGTTTCAGAAGAAGAGGAAGAAAAAGGGGCCTGGGGTGCAGTTCAGTGGTGGGGTCCTTGCCTAGGGTGTGTGAAGTCTTGGGGAAGGTATGAGCTGTCGTTCCCCACCCTATTGTAGGGGTGTATATTATCTTGTTATTTTAATTCAGGTTTTTTTTTTTTAATTTCCCATGGTGCTGGGATTGAACCCAGGGCCTTGTGGACACTGGGTAAACACTCTACCACTGAGCTATATCCTTGTCCCTTCCCCCCTTTCATTTTATTTTGAGATGGGGTCTCACTAAATTGTCCAGCTTGTCTTCAACTTGCACCCCTCCAGCCCCAGCCACCTAAATAGCTAGGGTTACAGTTGTGCACCACCATCCACAGCTCTAGTTCAGTTTTTAAACAGATTGTAGCAACTGATTTAGCTATATATGACATATGTGAAAGCTTGCTATTTTTAAGTACTATAATTTAATTTCTACATGACTTTATAGGGTGAACATACCTGTGATAATCAAGCTTTAGATGATAAAAGGAATTGGAACAGAATTATCACCATAGAATATACTCAGGAAAATATTACATATCATCTTTTCCGCAGGAAACACAAGTAAACATTTTAAGTAAACTTTATTACCAGAAGCAAAAAGGATGCCTGAACTCAGAGAATGGAACATTTTGAATACTGTAATAAAATGTTTAGGAAACTACTGGGAGAAGGCATGGTCTTTATATAGTCCAAGCTACACTTGGCCTGTCTCCTTGGTATAAGGGTTTCCCATACCATGGTGTCCAAGTGGCCCATCTACCTAATCTTTCAGTGACTTTTAGCACTCATCCAATAAGATGGATACTTAGAGAAATTATTTATTTCTTCTCAGTTTAGTTTTTCATTAACTATATTTTTTTATGTGCTTTGCTCAAATTTTTTTTCCTTTTTTTAGCAGTGGCAAAATATTCAAGAAAGCAAAAGTGAAGAGTGGGAGAGAAACTGGCTCTGCAGAGCGAGCTTCGACCAAGTAAATAGAAAAAGAGGGTGAGAGCAAAGATGAAAGCACACGCCGTGCCTGGGAAGCACAGTGTGGGCTCTCGCAGACAGGTACGGTAGCCTCAAATTTTCAAAGGGAATACTGAAAAAAATCAAAACTGTCTGCACAGTTTTATATTTTTTTGTTTTTCTCCCTCTTCTGGAGCATTTCCACTTACCTACCTTTCAAAATGTTGGTTTTACTGGTTATATATAGTACTATAATAATTTATCTACCAAATATTAGTCCCTATTTTTGCTACTGTAAATTTTACTAAGAACATTCTTGCACATAAATTTTACTGACTCATTTTTGTTCATTTCCTTAAAATTCTAGAGAAATATAAATTATTGGGCCACAGTATGAATTATACAAGTAATATAAGATTATAAAAATGTTTAAAATTAAAAAACATACCTTGAATCCCACTATTTGGAAGTAATCACTATTAATGTTTTGCATGTTCTTTGATTTCTGTGTTTTTGTACTTGTGGGAAATATAGCATGTTCTCTATATACTGTTTTGTAGTAATCTGTTTTCTGTAATTTATCAAAAAAATAAAAATAAAAAGGTAAAAATGTTCTCTAAGCAAAAGGATAAAAACAGTTTTTAGAAGACTTCTCACATTCATTATTCTTGTTTCCCAGAAAGGCTGTAGCAATTTACATACCTGTTTCATTAAAGCTTTAACAGTGATTTCTAATTTGACCTTTCCCCCGTTGCTAGCAAAGAATTACTTTTTATTTTCGTATTCTCAAAATCATTCCACTGTTCTGACATGGTGAAGGCAGGAAATCCATGCTTCCTATTCCACACATATAGCCATGACAGAAAACATAAAGAGAATACACAAAACAACGTGAATGGGAGAAAATTAAGATCCATAGCACCATGAACATACAGAATGCAAACACAGGAGTGAGGGCTCAAGGTAGAGGTTTGCTGACCAGGGGCTTTGCTAGACAGGAGACCCAGACTTGAAGCTTAGAGCTCGGAGCCAGGAAGTGTCTCCTTTGCTTGTGGAGCAAAGCGGGGGTGGGGGTGGGGAGGCAGTGCCTGCTGCGGTGCACAGCACTAGGGCGTGTTTCCTATGGAATCAACCAGAGACTAGAACTGGCATCAGAGGACGAGATTCAGGCCATTCAGCAACTGCAAAGTTCTTGGACAGGCAAGGACACAGAGGAAGAGGAGGGTGAAAGTCAAGAACCTACAGTTCCTTTCCCCAAATTTGCATAGCAGACTTCTTAAAGACACAAACTAACCTAATGAAAAGACAAAGCCAACAAAACCAGCAACTGGACTATAAATACATTCTTGATGGAAACAGATTTATAGAACAGCTTATCTAAGCTAAAAGAATTAAATTTAGGATGTTCAAAGAGCTAAACAAAAGAAGAAAAACTCTTAAAGAGAATAAGAAATTATGAGATAAACATGTAACAATGGGTACACATGAAATAAAACAATGACAAATTTTGGAAAACAAAATATGAAATAGAAAAAAATTGTAAAAGGAAAATGAAGAAACACAAAGAGCCGGGCACGGTGGCACATGCCTGCAGCCCCAGCTACTCAGGAGGCTGAGGAAAGAGAACTGCAAGTTCAGCGCTAGCCTGGGCACCCTAGCAACACCCTGTCTCAAAATAAAAAATGGAACGACAAGGGCAGAGCATGAAAACAAGTAAACCTCACCTGGGCTGGCGTGTGGCTCAGCTCCGTGGTGGAGCACCTGCTTGACATGGGAGAGGCCCTGGGTTCCAACCTCAGCGCTGAACAATACAAAAGGACCTGAAAGCAAGATGAGTGGGGCCTGATAGATATTTACTAGGAGTCCTGGAGTAAGGATGAAGGGGATATTACACAAGAGGCAAGTGAAGAGAGGGCAAGCGAGGACTGTTCAGAAGTGCCAGGTATGGCTGCTCGGGTTGAGAGTACTAAGCAGAATCGTGTAAACAAGATCTGCCATAGACACACTGCAGTAAGACAACAGGGCCCAGAAATACAGAGGTAACTTTCACAGACAGAAAAGATTATATAACACCAGGCTTCTATCAGCATAGATGCTGTCAAAGATGAAGTGAAATACAGGGATACATCTTGAAAAGTGCTGAGGTAGGCTGGGGTGTATTTCAGTGGCACGAACGCCTGCCTGGCAAGCACAAGGTGCTGAGTTTGATTTCTGGTACCAAAAAAAAAAAAAAAAAAAAAAAAGCAAAGGGGAAATACACTATCCTCTCCAGGTAAACTTGCTCAAAAGATAGGACATGCAAACATGTAAAGGCTAAGAGCATTCGCCTTTCTTAGACTATCACTTCAAAAGTTACTGGAGAAGAGTTAGGGTGTTCAGCTCAGTGGTAGAACACATGCTAGCATGCCCAAGGCCTTGGGTTCCAGCCACAGCACTACAAAACAAAACACCAGCAACAGAATGACTAAGGAAATATATCAGCAAAAGGAGAACCCAAAAGAAAAGCGTGAGAAGGATGAGGGCCAGGAACAGAGCATAGTCCAGTTGTAGTAGCCTAGGCTATAGTAACGGGGGGAGGGGGCGAGCGTGTGCAGTTGGTGTGCCAAGGAGCACAGACCACTGACTAGCTCACAGCTTGCCGTTCATAGTGGTGGATGACCGCACAATTTTAGAAGTCAGCTAGCCATGCTGGCAGACACCTGCAACAGGGGCACTTGGAAGGCTGAGGCAAGAGGACTGCTAGAGTTTGAGGCCAGCTTGGGCTGCCTAGTGAGTTCAAGGTCAGCCTGAAATATATAGTGAGGCCCTGTCTCAAAAAAAACAAAAACCCAAACAAACAAACAAACAAACAAACACCTCCCCCAAACAAAAAAGGGAAGGCACTATGGAAAACTTGAGCAATCCCAGGGGAATGTTATACAGAAAATACAAAATTGATTAGTAGAAATAAGTCTAAGGCTGGGCATAGTGGCACACACCTATAATCCTAGTACTTGAGAGGCTGAGGCAGGAGGACTGCCATGAGTTCAAGGCTAGCCTGGGCTACACACTGAAACCATCTCAAAAAACTAAAAACAAACTCCCCCCCTCTAAATATATCACTAGTTACAAATAAAAATAGAGCACATATGTCTACTATCAGATATTTCGTTAGATTAGAAAATCCAACTATATGCTGCTTATAGAAAACACAATTAAAGTCACAATAAAAATCTAAAAGAAAAGGATTTAAAAAAAAGAGATAAACCATGTAGAGACTAACCTAAGGAGAAACACTACAGGATAATAAAGGAATAAAAGCTTTTGAACTTTTATGTAACTAGAAGCAAACAAAGCAAAAACTGACAAAAAGCTGATAATGAGAAAATGTGAGGGCTGGGGATATAGCTCAGTGGCATAAGTACCTGCCTGGCAAGCACAAGGTCCTCAGTTCAATCCCCAGTACTGCAAAAAAAAAAAGAAAATGTGGCACAAAATATATTATAAAAATATATTATATTTATTTATAATAAATATAAAAAGAGCATTTTTTTTCCAATGTGAGACATGAAATAAATAAATGGACAAATCTACGTTCAGGATAGGAGTCTTTCTATAGTTGTATCACAAAGTAACAAGTTAAAAAAATGAATAAAATTACAAAAGTTAGCCGGGCATGGTGGCGCATGCCTGTAATCCCAGCACTCGGGAGGCTGAGGCAGGAGGATTGTTGCGAGTTCGAGGCCAGCCTGGGCTACAACATGAGCTCAAGGCCAGCCTGAACTGCAGAGTGAGACCCTGTTTCAAAAAAAAAAATAACAAAAGTTTTGACCAACATAAATATGAAGCTTGACCTGCTGGCTCTATCAGGAACCCTGAATACATGTTGTACAAAGGTGCACACACTGATTTAGCACTTACAAAAGCTGATCATAGACTAGGTCACTAAGGACATCTCAATACATTTTGAAAAATGAGCGTAATACAAACCCCATTTGCTGACAACAAATGACAACAAAGCAATTAAATTACAGATCAACAAGAAGACTACATGTATACATGTAAGTATGTAAATATGCATACAGACATTGGATTTGCAGTATTTGTGGTAGTGATTGTCTATAGTCACTGAGAACTCTGAATCTGTGACTATGAGACCACTGCCCTTAGGGAACCTCTGGTCACAACATTTTCCTGAACTGATTAATACATAACACCGGGTCAGTGTGTTTTTGTAAAGACACTTAGTGTATACTGTGGCTTTATTGGCAGCAAACCCTTGGGCAGTGCTGTGCCTTGAGCCCAAATGAAGCTTCCGGAAACACAGATTCTCTCCATAAGGCATAGATAGTACAATACCCTGTTCCCGAGGCACCAGCAGCTTCACTGTCACAGTTTAGCCATTGAGAACAGCAAAATTACAGAAATCATGCTAATGAGAAAAATGTGACACTAACAATAGGACATTTCTTGTGAGAGCTGAAACAAGAGGGGGTGCTGCTTGCTAAACCTCCCCAGGAGACACATGTGTGTGTCCGGGGGCTCAAACTGTCCACTATCCTGTGAAGGCACATGGCTGCCAAGGACCAGAATGGCAAGTTTAGATTTACCTTGGAATTATAATTAATTTTTAAAAATTATTATTATTATTATTATTATTATTATTATTATTATTATTTTATAGTACTGGGGCTGAAACCAGGGCGTTTGCATTGAGCTTTATTTCCAGCCTTTTTCTAGTTTTTAAATTTTAAATTTCTCTAAGTTGCTGAGTTGCCCCAGCTGAGCTCAAACTTAGAATCCTTCTGTCTTAGCCTTTCAGACTGCTGGGATTACAGGTGTCCACTACCATGGCTGGCTACTTGTGTGTGTATCTATGTGTGTGTGTTTGCGTGGCACTGGGGATGGAACCTAGGTCCTGGTGTATGCTAGGCAAGTGCTATAACACTGAGTTATATCCTCAGTGCACAAATAAAGTTTTGAAAGTAAATTCGTTCACAAATACAGAACAACAAATAATAGAGATCAGTATACATCTTTGTAAACTCATATATCCCTAAGACCTTATGGATTGAAAATAAATTAAAAATATAAGCTATAAGGGAATACCTAAAAGGAAATTAATAGTGTTAAAGTATATATTTTTAATGATTGAAAATGAAGAAAGCTAGTCTTTCAAGTTTATGAAATTTAAAAAAGAATGGAATAAGAAATGAACAGGTAAGGTGGGACACACCTATAATCCCAGCACTTGGGAGGCTGAGGCTGGAGGATCACTGTGAGTTGAAGGCCATCCCGAACTGCAAAGTGAACTCGAGGCCAGCCTGAACTGCACAGCGAGACCCTGTCTCAAACCGCAACCACAGGGGTAGGGATATAGCTCAGTGGCATAAGTGCCTGCCTAGCAGACGAAAGATCCTGAGTTCAATTCCTGGTACCAAAAACAAAAGCAAAAACCACACCCACAAATAAGAAAACAAAGAAATGAATAGAATAAGGGAGAAATACAGTAGAGACAATTCTTTTAGTGGGGAGGGGGTACCGGAAATTGAACCTAGGACCTCCCGCTTGCCCGGCAGAGGCTGTGCCACTGAGCTGTATCTTGGGCAGAAGTACAGTAATAAAGGACAAGACATGGTGATGCATGCCTGTAATTCCAGCACTGGGGAGCCTGAGGTAGGAGGATCACCACAAGTTCAAGGTCAGCCTGGGCTACATAGTGAGTCCAGGCCAGCCTGAATATAGTGAGATGAGACCCTGTCTTCATAAAACAAAACAAACAAAAAAAATTAATGAACTATCAAAGAACCAAAAAGATGCTTAATGTTTCTGCTCAACATACATACTCAGCATCTTTTTTTTTTTTTTTTTTTTGTGGTACTGGGGGTCAAACTCAGGAGCCTGTGCTTGCCAGGCAGGCACTTATTCCATTGAGCTATATCCCCAGCCCCGATCCTCAGTATCTAATAGGTGCCTCTTAGGTATAAATGTTTATCATAGAAAATTATCTTTGAGTTTCTAACAAAGCAGTTTCACTCACTTTGTGTGTGTGTGTGTGTGTGTGTGTGTGTGTGTGTGTGTGCGCGCGCGCTGGACTTAGGTCAGGAGATTGTACTTGAAGACAAACTGGAGCAATTCACCTCCACCTGCCTCTTCCAACTTGTGGTTGTTAGGGTCACCTGTCCTACTGCCAGCTAAGCATTTTCACCAGCAGAGCTCTGTGGGCCTGCTCTTCCTCACCCGGCATGGCAGGCTCCCCCAAGTGTCTTTTTACAGAGGGTGCGGCCAAGTCTGAATTCTTTTTAAGGCTGGTGCTGCAGCTCAGCGGTACAGCACCCGCCTGAATTCTTTTTAGACTCAAGCTGGGAGCACTTCTCCATGTACATCTGAAACGTCCAAAGATAAAGGACGCTGGAAGCATTTTAGGGTCCATCTTACAATGAGATATTAGGCAGCCATTACATTTGGAATACTTAGTGACACAGGATAAAATATTCATAATACTTCATTAAAGAACATTTGTTTTTGTTTTGTTGTTTTGTTTTGAGACAGGATCTTGCTGTGTAGCTTAGGTTAGCTTTGAACTCACTATGTAGCTCACTATGATTATTCTGTCATAGTGATCCTCCTGCCTCAGCCTCCCAAGTGCTGGTTACAGGCATGGGCCACCATGCCTGGCAAAGCAGATTTTAAATAGCAGGAGTTATATATAACTCATTATATATATATTTGAAGAGTATAGCCCAAAATATTAACAATTACTTCTGAGTGGTAGGCTTATAGGTAATTTTTATTTCTTCCTTTTTTTTTGGTACTGGGAATCGAATTCATGACCTCAATGCTTACCAGGCAGGTGCTGTGCTGCTGAGCTATATCCCTGGCCTTTTGTTATTTTCTTGATGCTTTTATACATTTCTAAATTTTCTACAATAAGCATGAGTCATTTAGTGTTTTTAAAAAGTTATTATAAAAAAAAAAAAAGGTCAAAGTCATTTAAGTATGTGCTTCCCACACCCTGGCCTGGTTCTAAAACTGAGGGAGAGATGAGGGCCCATGTGGAAGGTCTTCGGCAAGGGCTTCTGCAGGCCTTTGAGGAGCCAGGGCACCCAGATGGGGTCTCCAGGAATTCACAGTACTCACCTTGGCCCGTGCCACTTCCTCACTGGTGAGCACGAAGAGGACATCCTGCATGTGCAGCAGAGACCAGGGCAGGTCCAGAAGGCAGAGGTATTTGCGCAGCACATTGACAGACTGAAGTGTCAGCGCGGAGCACCCTGGGTGGGGAGGACACGGAGAGAAGAGCCCTCTTGCTCCCAGCCAGGTCGTCCCCTGCGCACGGGCCCCGTCCCTGAGTCTAAGGGGAGCGCGGGCCACTTACCGTGGAGTTGCGAGTGTCCCTGTGGTACGAGAGCGGCTCTCTGCCTGTCATTCTCTCTGGTGGGGGAGGGGCCACAGAAGACCCGAGAGGTCGCCCTCTACCCCGCTATGGCCCTAGCAGGAAGAGGTAGGTGACCAGAGTGTGGCGTCTGACTACCTCAAGGCCAAGGGAAACACGAATTTCTATAATGGGAGGCCAGGGACCTGTTTCCAGCTCTGTCGCTCAAGAACTGACCAAGTTGAAGCCAGACACACCTGTAACCCAGTACTTGGGAGGCTGAAGCAGGAGGATTAGAAGTTTGAGCACAGCCTGAGACACTTGTCTCAAAATAAAATTTTTTCAAAGGTCTGAGGATGTAGCTCAGTGTAAAGGCCCTGAGTTAACGCCCCAATACTGGAATGAAAAGTCCCTTAACTGCTCTGAACCCGTCCTCCTCCTTCCCCTCTTCCCTCTTTCTTCTCTGTTCCTGTCTACTCCTCTGCCTCATCCTTTTTTTCTGGAGGATTTATATATTTTTATTTCTAAAAATTTTCCCATTAACATTAACATTTAAATTTTCTGTACTGTATTAGCACATTATGTCCAGCACGTCACGTCCACCCCCTGCGGGGCTGGCGCCTGTGCAGGGCCCACCCCCACTCCTCTCCTCACCGCCTTTCCCCCTCTTCCTCCCGGCATCACCTCTCTGCTGTTTCGCCTTTTTGAAGCGCATCTACAATACATGTCTCCATTCCTTACGTGGAGTGGCGCCTATGCATCGCGCATTTTAATGCCTTTCCATCCGTTCCCCTCCCCTCCCCTCCCCATCTCTTGACCCCGAGAAGGAGCCGTCCCCATACTTCCTGGTGTCTTTTATTTATTTTACTCTTTATTTTTACTTTGTGTTTCTCACTTAAGAGAAATAACATGATATTTAAGGTTGTGTATCTGATATCATACTTAACATTACAGTCTTTCTTGTGTGTGGTACTGGGAATCGAACTCATGGGCCTCGTGCATGCTGCCTCCCCAGCCCTTAATGTTACAGTCATAAAGTGCATCCATTTTCCTACAAAGTACATGTTGATCCTTCTTTATGGCAAAGTAGTACTCCACTCTATGTGAATACCACATTTTCTTTGTCTATTCATCTGTTGATGGATATATAGGCTGCTTCCAAGATTTAGTGAATATGAATTATTCTGAGATATATATATATATCTTATATATATATATTATATTCTCAGATACATATACATATATATATATAAAATCTGTAATATATTTTTAACTCTTGGAAGATATTAGGGAAATAGCTGGATCAAATGAAATCCTCCTTTTCTTCCTCTTTGCTTTTTGTTGAGACAAGGTTTTTCTACGTAGTCTAGGCTGGCCTCGAACTCCCTATGCTGCTCATGTTGACCTCAGACACATAGATCCTTGTGCCAAGTGCTGGGATTGTGGGCATGTGCTGCCATGCCAAGCTTGCTTGCTTTTTTGTCTCCCTCCTCTGTCTGCTTCCCTTCTTCCCCTCCTTCCGTCCTTCCTTCCCTCTTCCCTCACTTTCTGTCTCCCCTCTTCCCCCTAACCTAACAGGGTCTTAACATGGGTCTCCTCATGCCGCCCAGGCTGACCTAGGACAACCCCTAGGTTCAGGCAACCCTCTTGCGTCAGCTTCCAGAGTATCTAGGTCTGCAGATGCACACTGCAGCACCGAGCTCTTGAATCTCAGTTTTTTAATCTATAAAGTAATGTTAATAGTATGAGACGAACAATGTTGACACAAGAATCAAGTGAATTATAGTCATGTTTCTAAGACCTGTCAGCTTGGTAAGTTCAGAAACCCAGTGCAGAGGGCACACACCACTTATGTTTTCATTCTTTGAATCCTGAGAGGCAAGACAGAGCAGTCACGGCCTACAGGTGGTCAGCAGGGGTCCCATGCAGTACATGGCCACATGGGATCAATGCCTTCCCAAGGGCTGGGGAGAGATTTCTCTCAAGCAGATTAGTCCATCTGTCACCTGTCAGCTACTTCCTAGTTAGCTGAGGACTGTGAGTTGGGATGGACAGACCACAGAGCTCCAGAGGCTGAAAGGACTGTCCTGTGAGAAAACTTGACAGGTGGGAGGGCAAGCCCGGCTTCTCAGCACATCTGGAATCAGCCCTCTCACAGGGCTCTTGCCAGTGGATGCAGCCCAACAGAACTGAGTCAGGAGGTGAGGCTGCCTTCCCAGATCTTGCCTCTGCTCCACCTAGGCTGCTCTCTGTGTACTGTAGTCATCCCTCAGTACCGATGGGCTTTATTCCAGGAGCCCCACAGATACAAAATCTAGGGAAGCTCAAGTCTCTCATATAAAACTACATAGTTGGGCTGGGGATATAGCTCAGTGGCATAAGCACCTGCCTTGCAAGCGCAAGGTCCTGAGTTCGATCCCCAGTGTCGCAAAAAAATAAATAAATAAATAAATAAATAAATAAAACTACATAGTTATTTGTACAGAACTACACATCTCTTCGTCTTCCACTTTAATACATCGCTAGGCTACTTAGAGGCCTAGCATAAGGTAAACGCTGTGTAAACGTCATCACACTCTGTTGTTTGGGCTGTAATGACAAGAACAGAGTTCGCCTATACTCAGTACAGATGCGGTTTTCTCCTGAGTAACTTCGGGTCTGTGGTTGTCGAATTCACGGATGTGGAACTTGTAGATATGGAGGGCCAAAACTATTTGCAAATTTTTCTCTGATAAGTTTCCATGAGGGATGGCAACTAGTAACTTTTTGCCCAAAAGGACAGGCCTTACCTTTAGGGAGCCTCCCTTCTGCGTGCAAGGCCCTGGAGGGAGAAGGGGAGAGAGAGTGAGGCCCGTGCCAGGGTTACCACGGTGGCCTGCGCACAGAGGCCTGCGGGTCCACAGCCTCACAGCCCCGGGATTTCTGGTGCACACATCACTGTCTAGACTGCTGGGATTCCACGCTTCTGGCCAAATCTGAAGGGATCTGGGTGGGCGCCTCAGCCACGGAGAGCTGATCCCGAGGCTACTCTGTGGCCCACGCAATGACTCTATGCAAGCTTTGTTGTTAGACTTGAAGGTGACTTACCTTGGACTCTGAAAAGTCTTTCTCTGTGATGTATGACAGCAGAATATTTTACAGTATTCACTGATATTTCCTCTTTCCTGACCTCCCCAACTCCCACCTTCTGAGAGTAAGGGCCATGCTGTGATGGAGGAGGGATGACATGAGCCTAACAGCAGCGATCTCTGAATTTCTTTCCCGTTTTGTTATTTTAAAAGCTGGGAGAGAGGCTGGGGTGGGCAGCTCCCTGACCCAACACAGAGATGCACATACTTATATGAACAAGGACTCTTGGCAGAGGGGAAAAGAAATTGAGAGTTGATCAACTTTTGGAAGTGACTCTCTGGAACAGACCCAATAATTAGAAAAACCTAAGAAAGGTCTCTGAGTTCTTGAGAAGGAGATGACTTGTCCTGCCCCCTGGGGACCCTGACTTTGTGATGATCAGGCTGTGCAAGGGAAGAGGTGAGCCCTGCCTGTGTCTGGCACCTGCACTGTGCCTTGTAGCCTGAGGACTCTCACTGAGCAAGGCTTGGGGGGGGGAGTCCTGGGGGGGGGGCAGAGAGGTGCCTGCCATGGGAGCAAAGGCAAGAAGGGGCTGAGAGGTGGCCAGAAAAGCCAGAGGCAGGGGCAGCCTGTGCCAGGCTGTTAGAGCAGCGGTTCAGTGGCCGCAAGGGAGAGCCAGATACCAGTGAAAAGCAAGACAGATGAGGACTGAAATGAGTCTGGTGAATTTTGCAGGCAGCAGAGCCTGCAGAGGAACGATGTAGACCATGGTGAGCATGACTATTGTCTTTATATGCAGTGCAGCGGCCCCATTTGGGTAGACAGGACCGGGAAGCACGGCAAGCCTGTGCTACTCCAGGCTCTTGAGGAAAACAGCCCCAGGCAGTTCTGCTTGTGGAAAACATCTCCCTGGGGCTCTCTACTGGAATGGAGCTTTCCCTGATTCCCCACTGCAGTGGAGACCGGACCAAGGATGGAACAAGCTAAGAGAATTCAGTGCCATGGCAACCTTGGCTGTTGTGGTGATCTTGCTTTATCTGCAGGAGACCTGACTGGATCCTTTCTCTGGTGCAGTGTGAATAGTTGGTTAAAACGAAAGTCACAAGTTTAGCTGGCTGTCCATGCTGGTCCTGAGAGCCTCAAAGTAACCAAGTGGTTACACAGACTGCTTCTGGGCTGCCTCACTTTTCTATGTATCTTCACAGAAACATTGCAAACTATAAATCACAAAATCAAAAAGGACTAGCCAGGTGTGATGGTGCATACCGGTAGTCCTAGCACTCAGGAGGCTGAGTCAGGAGGATCACCATGAGTTCAAGCCAGCCTGAACTATAAAGTGGGACTCAGTATAAAAAAATAATTATAAAAGATAGACTGTAGCTGAGGAATGTGTCTTTCCTGAATCTGAATTAGAGTCAGGGATATAGCTCAGTGGCACAAGCACTTATCTGGCAAAGACAAGGTCCTGGGTTCGATTTCTGGTACCAAAAAAAAAAGAATCTGAATGAATCTCACAACAGATCTCTATAAATGTGACCTTTGGCTGGTTAGGAAGTGACAAGTCTACATGACGAGGGAGCAGTCTAGTCTCTCATTCCACAGCGAAGGAATCAGGGAGAGGTATCTCAAAGAGTACATGGGTAGTAATCTCTGCATCTTCCACTGAGTGATAGAAAATTTGAGGACAAGGCTAGAGGTTCTTCGGGTGGGATCTGCCTTCCCCAGTATCCGAAAGGAGAATGAGATTCTGGTTCTGTCTCTGCCACTGTTGAACCATGCAGTGCTGGGCAAATCCACGGTGGCCTCAGTCAAACAAGGTGGTGGTTCTTAATGACTGTGAAGTGGTTGTTTCCAGCTTCACATATTTTATTGGTCCAGTCTGAGACTGCTGAGTGCATCAGGAGATTATACAATGAGTCTTTCTTTCTTTTTTTTTTTTCCTGAAATTAATGGGTTAGTTTATTAGCTGTTTTAATAAAGTAAAAATTTGCTTACACAGTTACATGCATGGGCGGAGACCCCTCAGGGATGATCACACAAAAAGTGAGGCAAGCTGAGCACACAGGGCAGGCTGATTCCAGGAGAGCCTCGTCCACAGTGGTGTAGGCGGCACCTAAGCATTGGTCAGCTGAAGCTCCTCTTGTAGAAGGCACTTGGTTGGCTAGTTTTGGGCTTCTTGGGGGAATTCCTTTGCTGTGATGAGATTTACTCTAGGACCTCCTGCCCCTTCGGAGGCCTCTTCATTCTGGAGGAGGGACTTATGGTATCATCCATCACAAAATCGTACAGCACTCTCACCTGGGAATTGTAGTGAGGCAGATTGTCATAGTATTCTGCTGCTATTTTCCTCACCAGTGGAAGGCTTTTCCCAGGAGCACTGGGGAAGTCATGATGTTCACTGTGGTATACCACACTGAAGGTCAGTAAATTCAGAGGCCCATAACATGAGTAAGTTTCATATTCCTTTAAGAACATGTAATGTTCAGCTATAAAATGTTCTGTTACACCAGAAATCGGGTGCAAGCCCAGACCAAGAAGGGTTGCCACCAACATGTAAATTAAAGATTTAATTCCTAAAACATAGTAAACCAGAATGTCAAAAGTGATATGGACCATGGTATTGATAATTTCAAGATAAGAAACTGGTTTGGGATTGATGAACAGAGGTCAAAAAGTGTAAAAGAGAGGCTGAAGAATAACCCACATAAACTTTCTGAAAGTGGTACAAAAGAACCAGCCCTCAAAATCAGTAGGAATATCCACATTGATGCCAGTAGCTCCACGGTACCTGCGATAATCCACGTGATACCTCCTAAAGGAAACTGAACATGGAACCTCAATGAGAAGATTAGCAACCATTCCCAACCAGCGATTGCACAGCATTTTTTGGTGGCCAAAGGTGAAGTTGTGGACAATCTCATGAATAGCTAGAGTCATTGAGTGGTTAATGCAGCTGCCAAAGACATAGGCGCAAAACATGACCCATTTCCAGTCCAAGTCTTTCACTAAGTAAAAGGCAACCAGCTGGATGGAAACCATCAGCATGATAATCCATATCAAGTTGGGGTCAGGTTTCATCAAGGATTTTATCTCTGGATACTTTGCCAGGATATTGGCGTGCAGCTCGTTTGTGTAGACCCACTCTAAGTCCTTCCACCACACACGGGTCCCCCTGGTGGCGACTCGACCATGCTCAGCCACCTCGGTCTTGGACAGGTGGTGGCGGCGGCTCACAATGAGTCTTTCCTGCCCACTTGCCCCTTTCCACTCCCAGTAGCCAGAACAGGCCCTGCACACTGTGGATGGGTCCCAGCAGAAGCGCTTCTGTAGGGGACAGGAAACACTTTGTGTGTATGACCATAAGCCACTCAGAATCTCTGAGGCTCTGTTTCGGTTTTATTGGTAAAGTGAAGAGGAACTTCAGTGAAGTAGCGTGGCTGTTATAGACAGACGAGATTTCACAGTGTTTAAGTTGCGTCTTTTTCCAAAGAGATGTGAGGGAATGTCAAATTCATAATAGAGGATCGCAAAATAAACAAAAGTGAGAGTAAAGAGGAAGAGGAGGAAGCCAGAAGACACACTGATCCACAAAGCTCATTCTTTGATGTCTTTTTGTTTGTTTTTTTGAGACAGGGTTTTACTTTGTAGTTTAGGCTGGCCTTGACCTATGTCCCTGAACTTATAGTGATCCTCCTGCCTCTTCCTTCTAAGTGCTGGGACTATAGGCATGTACCACCACGCCTAGCTTTTTAAAGTTTTTTTTCTTTTTTTGGGTACCAGAAATTGAACTCACGACCTTACACTTGCTAGGCAGGTGCTGCGCTGCTGAGCTATATACTCCACCCCAAAAGGAGCGAGGACACTAGCTTAGCTCTCTCTGTCACTTCTCTTTTTTGGTACTGGGAATCAAACTCAGGACCTTGCACTTGCTAGGTAGGTGCTTATACCACTGAGCTATATCTCTAGCCCCTAAAATCTTACCCATGTGCTACAGGAGTTGCAAAATTGGCCCAGCAGCTTTCTGTGGCCAAAGTAAAGAAACAAATAAAGCCAGTTACCTCATTTGCCATATCCAGAGGCTAAAAAAGTCAGCTGTTTAGGAGATGAGCATTTCAACTGAGACTTGTGAGCAATTTCTCAGAGATGATGTGGAGAGATGTAGTAAGCAACAGAGCCAACAATAGGTGTCTGTTAATTCAATAGTAAATTTCCCAGGCCTCACATATCCAGGGGGAACATGCTTTAGCAACTGTGATCGTTAAGCAAATGGGCAAACCTCTCCCACCTCCATCACCCAGAGCACCATACCTCACGGCTGCATAGAGAGCAATATGATTGCTGTGACCACTGATCCCCCCGGCATCAAAAGTCACCACCTGTGGGGAGAGATGGGTTTGCGCTCACCTCCTCTGCTAGCTCAGCTGCTGAGCTAGAAAGTGAGTGTGCCACACTTAGCAGCTGCTACCTCCCCTGCGGGTGGCAGGAGGGCATGAGCGCTGAAGCTGTTCAGATGCTGAGGGTATCTGCGCTGATTCCTAAGCAGACTGGAGTGCGTAACTATTGGCCTGGCTGGTTTTAACATAAAGATGGTTTACAGGGCTTTACTGTCCCTCTTATGCCTGGCCAGTGGAGCAGAGTATAATTCAGCCATGAAAGAAACTTGGTTCAGAATATCTGTGTTGCTTATTTGCTTGGTTACTCATTAGCACATTTAATTTTCCTGGCTGTCTACACTCTGAACCTTGTTAGGTTAGTGCTGCCTGATTTATCTGGACTCTTTTCCTCATGCCATACCATGGCACAAAAGTTTCCTAGGTCACTGCCTACCATGTCCTGGGCCTGAGCACACAGGAAAAGTGCATCTGTTCATGGACTGCCTTGCCCCTGTTTTCACAGCGATTCATCAGTATACTATCGACAAGTTCAGTCTATGACTCAGCATTTTATTTGGGCTGTAATGGATTAAAAAGGATGATCTGCATAATGACAATAAAAAACATAGCCTGAGAAATAAAGAAATATAAAAAAGCACACAAGGACTTAGGAAAAAGAATGGAAAGGAGAGAAGGTGACTTGGCATGGATGAGGGGACTCCGAGCAGACTGGAGTAGCTGGGGAGGGACTCGCTCACAGTCTTTCTACTTAACCTGTAGGACATGCTGACTGGTCACTGTGAGATTCTGAGGTCTGAGAATTATTCTTTGGGAACACCATCAAGAGTCAGAATACCAATTCAGGTGAATTCAGGGTAATCTCAAGAGGATCTTAAGAGTTCTGCCAGTGGGTTGCCACATTGCTTAAAACTGAGATGCCCCTCTCTGGCGAGGCCCCTCTCCCCTCCTTTTTGTTTTGTGCCATTACTGAAATGTTTCCCAGGAATGAAGTTCTCTGCAGGAAGGTTTTCCCGGGCCAGCCTTGACTAAGAGTGACCCTACTATGGAGCCATGTGTTCCCATCTCTCCCAACCACCAGCAGGTTTCTTAACTGTCACTTTGAGAATCTCAACCTTCAGTGTCAAAATCAGGTTTCCAGTGAAGGACAAGTTATCCTTAGAACTGTTATCAGTCTTGGCCACCTCCGTGGCTCTGGATAAGATGAAGGGATTCTGGGCTCTGGGTAAGATTTCTTGGTAGGCTGAATAATTATCCCCAAATATGTCCTTATCCCTGGGACCTCTGAGTATTACCTCACATGGCAAATGGGGCTTTGCAAATGGATTAAGTTAAGGACTTTGAGATGGGGATATTACTCTCCCCTAGCTGGTGGAACCAAGTGTAGCAGGTCCTTACAAGAGGGACACAGGAGCGCCGATCAGAGAAGAATGACGTGTGACAACAGCAGCAGAAACTGGCACAGTGCTTTGAAGATGGAAACAGCTCATAAGGTAAGAAATACAGTGACCACAAGAAGCTGGAAATGGTTAGGAAATACATTTTCCTTCAGCGCCTTCACAAGGAAACAGCCTCTCTAACACCCTGACTTTAGCTCAGTGAAGCTGATTTTTGGATTTCTGACCTCCAGAAAAGTAAAAAAATAAATCTGTTGTTCTAAGCCACTAAATTTGTAATAGTTTGTTGCAACAACCACAGGAATGTAATATATGGGAAAAAATAATGGGGGGTACTGGCAGTGTCATTTACACAGTGGCAGAGGACTGGCCACGTCCCTGCTCACACCAGTGTTCACACCCATAGCTTGCTTTCTTTCATTCTTCTCTTGCTCCTGCCCGCCTCCTCCTTCCCCTTCTTCCCTCCGCACTGGGGACAGAACCCAGGGCATCCAGCATGCTACCACAGTCTAGTGTGTTACCACTGAGCTGTGTTCCCAGCCCAGCAGCCATTTCTTTTCACCTTTTAGGGACAGTATTCCTCTTCAGCAGCTCACAGCTCCAGACTCTCCTTCACTGATCTATTTCTAAAGCCTTCGGTGTAAATACAAAGGCATATTTGCTGCAGTATGTCCACTGTGCAGTGTGATAATCCTACCTGGGCTGAATCTTGTCTCCTTCCTTCCTCTTGGATTGTAGGCCTTTACCTTACAATCAGCTCCTGCTCTTCCAAAGACTGCCGACAGGAATGACGACATCTAATAAGTGTGCTGTCTTCAGCAGAACTTTCTCTTGCTCACTATTCCATTTGGCTCTCAAAACCATACCATGAAGTATATCTAAAACCCCTCTACAGTACAGTCTATGCAAGCGGGGCACGATGGCGCACCCCTCTGACCCCGTGCTCTGGGAGGCTGACCTAGGAGAATCACAAGTCCCAGCCCAGCCTGGGCAACTTGGTGACTTACTGAGACCTGTCCCAGAATAAAGTATAAATAGGGCCAGAGATGTAGTGCAGTTCAAGGGCCCTGGGTTCAGCCCCCAGTATGTACTGGAAAAATGAAAAAAACAAAAGCAAAAAAAATCCCCAAACCAGTGTCTAAAAGTGCTACTCATGTAGCCCCAGTGTCCAGCACTTTCATGTCTCCCTGACACACATACGGGAAGGCCAGGTCCCACCACTCTGACACTGGCCACCTGCAGCACCCAGGCCATCTACAGAGCTGCTCATCAAAACTGTTTCTATGTCTTGGCCTCCTCATGTGTGATATCAAGAAAGTAATACTGTCCTACTTTTCTTGACAAATTGGTGAAGATAAAATTAGGTCACATGTCAGGCATAGTGGCACATGCCTGTAATCCCAGCACTCGGGAGGCTGAAGCAGGAGGATCGTGTGAGAGTGCAGCCTGGGCTACAGACCTCAATGCTAGCCTGAATTGCATAGCAAGACCATGTCTCACAAAGATTAAAAAAAAAAAAAAAAAAAAAAAAAAAGACATTGGTTCTTATTTGGGGATGGTTTTTCCCACAGATATTTGGCAACCTCTAGATACATTTTTACTGGGACAACTGAGGAAAGGGCTTGCTATTTGCATGTAGCAGGTAGAGGTCATGGATATAGTAAACATTCTACAGTGCATCCGACAGTCCCCATATCGAAGAACTGTCCAGCAAGTGTCAGTAGTGCTGCAGTTGAGACACCTGCTGCAAGGGAGCAAGGATTAGGTACGTTTGGCTTGCTGCTGTAGTCCCACTTCTCAACACACGGAATGTCCTACAGTAGGTGTTCAACAGATAGGTTTCGAGTGCAAGTTTGAGGCAGGGGCTGGGGCCTAGGACCCAGCCTGTATGACCTCCAGAGAAGACACTACCAACCTCCCCCTCTGCTTTCTGTGCAGGGCAGCTCTGTACTTCCCAAGGCCCTGTCCTGTCAGCATCCTTGCGGTCTCAGGATGCTACTGCAGGGAACAGGGTAGACAGCCCGAAAGCAGAAGGCAGATAGAACACCGGGTGGAGCCCCGTTTCCTGGCGCCACACTCTGCTAATGGCTGCCAGGCCAGCTTTGCTTTGGGCAAGCACGTGTGCCCCACTGCATCCTGGCACGGCCCGGGTGGTGACCTTCCTGTGGCCAGCGTTGTGCTCCCCAGTTCTGTTTATGCCTCACTCTGGTGCAATGCCACCTCTCCACGTGTGGCCAGCACTTCCAGTCTGAGTGGCGCACTGGGGCCTGCAAGGCTTGTGCTCTCGGCTGCTGGCACAGGGCCCTGCCACCGAGTGCCTTCTCACCTGCCCTGGCTGCTCTAAGTGAAAGTGTGTTTTACCTGTGACACAGGAAGTTGAATGAAATGCACATTTAGCTCCTTTAATGTGAGTTATGGCCACATTGGTCACGATGTTAGCATGACATCGTGTACTTCTACTGTACTTCTACTGTGGTTAAGTATGGGTCACAGAACATGTTCCCAAGTGAACAGTGATAACCTGCATTTCCTTATGAACAGCAGATGTGTTGCAAGTAATTTATTAATAAGGTGCTATTCTAAAATGATCTTCTTATTGACAGTAGTTATTTCAATCCAAAATTCACTTGTCAGTAAAGGCCTCGCCACTCACTTGAATGGGTGTTAATAGCCCGCACACATTTGGGAAAGACCTGTAGGCAGGGAGGGGGCAGTTTGGGAGGAGCTCTCTCTGAGAGTCTGTTCTGAATCTGGAGATGTAAAAATGCCAGGCACAGTCCTGGCCTCCACACATCTTACAGTCCAGTCTAGTTTGCAAGACGTGGTCTTCACCTAAAAGGATAAACAACGCCAGCTACATGCACAGCACACACAGCAAATACTGTGAAAATCCCTAAGAGGACTGAGGAAGTGAGGGAACACTCCTTGGAGAAGGGGTTCTTGAGGTGGGGCTGGGCCACAAATCACTTTTATGAGACCCACATGTGACAGACTCTTCTGGGAGTAAAAAGCATGCAGAATAGTCTGTGCCTTGAAGTACCTCTCCCAGCTGTTCAAGGCCCAGATCAGTCCGTGTGGTCTGAAAAGCAAAGCTGGTTGCCACCAGTGTTTGGGCCTAAAGCGGGAACAAGATCAATGAATGGTTTGAATCCCAAATTTAAAAGGATGAGCGATGCCAAGTGGGGTGGCGCACACCTGTAATCCCAGCACTCAGGAGGCTGAGGCAGGAGGATCATTGCAAGTTCGAGACCAGCCTGGGTTACAAAGTGAGTTCAAGGCCAGCCTGAACTGCATAGTGAGACCCTGTCTCAAAAAAAACAAAAAAAGAAAAAGAAAGATGAGAGTTTATCCTGTGAGCACAAATGACTGGGGAGAACAATACCTCAAGCACCAAGCTGGGGAGTAAGGGAGGGTTTGAGAAGTGGTCCTGGAGAAGCCACCACCACGAGAAACAAGGTGGCGAGAAGACTTGAGGCTGGCCCTGGGGAACAGCTCTGTCTGTTCTGCATTCTGCGGGGCCCTGAGATGTCCTGCCTGTGGGAGAATGAGACAGCATGGATTGAAGGACCAAGGCCAGCCCCAGTCAGCAGGGCTGGATGTTTGACTCCTAAACTCATGGATCTAATCTGCTTTCCTGCTCAGATCTTCTGGGAAGGGAAAGAAGGACGTGTGGGCCTGAAAACTTACAAACCATTTTTCCATCCAGGAAAAGGAAGAAAGCTGAAAAACCAAGATGGAAGAGAAGAGTCCAGCAGGGTCAGGGCCCTTGGGGCCCACTTGCATCTAAACTTTGATGTGACTCAGAGTGAACAGTGAGGTGCACCTTTCTGTCTGTGTGAACTAAGTTTTTATTGTGTTTTTACCATTAGAAAACATGTTAAATCAATTCAGTCAATGAGTTCATCATTGTTAAAAGCAGGATTCATCTTTTAATGATTAACCAAATTTTAAAGTTAAGGGCAAGGGTTTTAAATATTATTAACCCAGGTTGGGTATGGTGATGCATGCCTATAATCCCAGCACTCAGGAGGCTGAGGCAGGAGAACATTGTAAGTTTGAGACCAGTCTCTGCTACAGAATGAGCTCAAGGCCAGCCTGAACTGCATAGCGCGACCTTGTCTCAAAGAGACCAAAAAAAATTAACCCAAGAAAGATTATTATGATTATTATTGTTATTATTGTTGTTGCTGTTATTTTGAGATTTAGACAGTAAGCCTTCTTAACAGCTTTACAATCAACCACAGGCTAAGGCTATACCCGCTAAATCCTAGTAGAGCTGAGATGGGTGTTGCTAAGCCTGTCCATCTTTGCAAGTAAATACGAATGTCTGCTATTGCTTTAATGGTGACTGAAAGTTTCTTTCTGACATAGGTCTGAATTTACTCTCATGTTTTTAGGAGTGAGAAATTAAAACCTTAGCTTTGGGCTGGGGGTGTGGTTCAGTGGTACAGCCCATACTTAATATGTACAAGGTCTTGGTCCAAGGCACCCCAAAATTCTATTTTTAGAATCCCAGCTTCATTACTTGCCTACTTTGGGAAAACTACTTGGGCTCTGGAAATCTGTTTCCTCTAAAGAGAAAATACTATTCTAAACGTGAACATGCATGGTGCAAGGTGAAGAGGGTCACAGTACGTGATTCTACAGGACAGAGTGAGGGAGCTAAGACACGGTTCGGAAAAAAATCCTGCCTGTGTGTGGGCCTTGGTAATGCAGTTAGTCTCACAGAGGATCTAAAAGGCAAATGAAAGGCATATTTCAGCTGAATGTGGTGCAGCCCACTTGTAATTCCAGCACTCTGGGAGTTTGAGGCAGGAGGACCACAAGTTCCAGCCCAGCCTGGGTCACTTAGTGAGGTCCTGTTTCAAAATAAAAACTAAAAAAGAACTGGGGATCTAGCTCAGTGCATAGGCCCTGGGTTCAATCCCCAGTACTAGAAGGGGGAAAAAAGGTTTGTTCCTTAGTAAGTTTAGGAGAGAACATTGGAGGTTTGGGGCCTTTCTAGAGTGACTCTTGAGCAGGACTGCATGTAGGCCAGCTGCAGGAAAAGTTGCAGAAACCAATGGATGTGATGGGATGGGGATCCGGGGTTTCCACTGAAGGATGGTCCCCTTACCAGGTTGATGCCATTGACCTCTATGTGCTGGAGGAGGACGCCAGCCACGCGCTGTGTGTCCCACTGCACTCCTGGGTCATCTGGGAAGTCCCTGCAAGCAAGAAACACAACTTGAACACGTTTTCTTACTGGACACAACCTTCCTCTAAGCTCCTATAGTATGTGCCCAGTTTTGCGACAGTTATATTTGGGGCTGAGGTTTCCCTACCTTTTAAGGCACTCAGATTTCAATTAAAGAGATAAGATTTACAAACATGAAACTAGAAATCAATGCACAACTTATTATTCCCACCACCCCCCCAAGCACTGGGGATTGAACCCAGGGCCTTTGCACTGAGCTACATACTCAGACTTTTTAAGTTATTCCAGTAGGATCAAACTCCGGGTCTTCCTGCCTCAGCCTGAGTGTTGTGATGACAGACATGTGCCACTACACTCAGATTTTTCTTTTCTTTTTCTTTCTTTCTTTTTTTGGACTCCCTATGGTTCTAAGGATTCTCCTACAGTAAGCAAGACAGACAGCTCAGCAAGCAGGGGAAAGGCTCAGGATAAAGAAGGACTATTACAGTTTTTTTGTTTGTTTTTTTTTTTTTTTTGTCTTTTTGAGACAGGGTCTCACTATGCAGTTCAGGCTGGCCTTGAGCTCACTGTGTAGCCCAGGTTGGTCTCCAATCTGCAACGATCCTTCTGCCTCAGCCTCCCGAGTGCTGGAATTAGAGGTGTGTACCACCACGCCTGGCGAAAAAAGGACTACTATGAAGCCCCATTTTCTTCCCTGGAAATGGACCTGGGCGTGGAATATAAACCATGGCCTACTAAGCTCAGATGGTAAAGAAGAACAGAAATTGAAGAACAAGTATAAGTCCCTTGGGGTAACAATAGCTACATGTATGTTCCCAGCCTGGAGAGCTACGTAAATGTGTGAAGGCGTCACTCTGGAAACTGAGCACATAGCCATGTTTTCTTGGAATTTTAGCACACAAGAATGAGAAGCGGCCAGAGGGGGAGAGTGACTCCAACTAACGGTTGGCTCTGAGTGCTGAAAGATGAGTCCTGAAGGGCAGGAAGTGCACTTCTCTTTAGAGAACTGTAATCTGCTCTTTGAGACACGCTCACTGGAGCAAGTTGCAAAGGAACAGGCACTGCTCTGTACCTTTCTTTGTCAGCTCCATTCCCTGACAGCAGTGAGGAAGCCCCCCCCCCACCATTTCTTTGAACTCAGTGACCTCACCCTAAGCTATGTCTGTAGCCCCTTTTGTATTCTGAGACGGGGTCACACTAGGCTGCCCAGGCTACATTCAAACTTATGATCTTGCTGCCTCGAAGTACTGCGATTATAGGCACATGCATACCTAGCTTTTCTTTCTGTAGTACTAGGGATTGAACCCAGGACTTTTGCACTGAGCTACATCCTTAACCCGTCTTATTTCATTGTATTTTATTTAATTTTGAGATATTGTCTCACCAAGTCACTCAGTTTCTCAGGCTGGGCTTGAATTTACAACTCTTCTGCCTCAGCCTCCCAAGTAGCTGGGATTATATGTGTTTTAGTTACTTTTTTCATTGCTGAGACAAAATACCTGACACCTAAAGTTAAAAGCCGAAAGATTTATTTATCTCAGTTTGTAGAGGTTTCAATTCATAATCAGTTGGCTATAAGGCAGGCTTGGCAGAGGACATCACAGAGGAGAAACAGTTCATAGCAGGCAGAAGACAGCAAAAGCAAGCAAGCAAGGGACTTTAGCAGCTCCCCGTTTTATACTCTATCCAGGCTACTGGGATTACGGCGGTACCAAACCAATCACACACCGTTAACCTCAGCATCGCACCATGAATCACACTCTTGATCCAGTCACCTCTGAAAAAGCCCCACCTATGACCACATGGGCTTTTGGGGGAATGTCTAGACACAAGCCAGAGCAATAGGTCTGTGTTACCATGCCTGGCTATTATTTGACATTTTCATAACAACCACCCTGACAGGTACAGTGGTACTCACTGTAGATTTGATTTGTATTTCCTTGATTATTAGAGATGTTGAGTACTTTTTCATATACCTGTTGGCCACTTGCACACCTTCTTTGGAAAAATGTCCACTGAGGCCCTTTATCTATTTTTTAATCTTTTTTTTCCCTGCATATGTTCTCAATGTATTTGGATATTAGTACCATGTTGGGTGTATGTTTTACAAATATTTTCTCCTATTCTGTAGCTTACCTTTTCATTTTATTGACTGCTTTCTTTACTGTGCAAAATATATTTAGTTTTATGGAGTTTTACTTGTTTATTTTTGCTTGTTATCTGTGCTTTTAGAATTATGTTCATAAAATTACTGCCAAGGCCCATACCAAGGGTCTAAGATTTTATAGATTCATGTTTAATGTTTAATCTTCTAAGATTTTATAGATTCAGGTTTAATGTTTAAGTACTCAATCTTGAGGTTGTGATGATTTCTTCCCCTGCCCCTTTCATTCTTCCTTTGCTGGGGATTGAACCCAGGGCCTAGCACGCACTAGGGCACGCACTGGCAAGTCTACCACTGAGCTACATCACCAGTCCTGTAAACAATTTTTGAGTGAGTCTGAAGGCTGGTCATAGATTATAGTTTTTAGGAAAGGATGGAGGTCTTGGGTAATAAATGTAGGTCTGTATTATTTTACCAGAGTTAAAAGCTCCCAGTATTTACTGATGATCTATTGACATCTCAGTATTTTTCCATTACTTTGCTCTTCACCCCTAGAATGGTAACTGGTGCATAGGAAGAATTCATGAAGCATTGTTTTCCCATTATTATTTTGTAATATTTTCCATACTATTTGCTGCTGGTATCCTAGAGCGGGAGATATTATCCATCCTTACTGGGATAATGTTGATTGATAGCTGCTGATTTGTGACCCTAAAGATGGGCTGAGCATATATGGATATTCTCACCAAAATTTCTTGCCAAACTTTCTCCAAGTCTCTCAGTGATGGAACTCTGACATGACCAGCACTCCCAGAACAATGAGGACGCTGAAGTCAGGAAAACAGAGCCTTCCGTTCAATACCACGGGGATCCCCCTGCCATGCAAATGCCTGCTGTGGCTTCTGATCACGTGAGATTCCTCCCAGCCCTTCTTTCTACCTCTTCTGTCTTACTCATTTTCCAGGGCTCATCTTTGGTGCTACTGACTCCATAAAACTTTCTGCAAGGGACTTAGGGACAAATGGGAGTTTAGAGGGCCCAACCCCCTACCCTGCCCTCCTTTCTGACACCAGTTTACAAATTCAAGGGCCCCCAGTCACTCACAGTCTCCATAATTCACACTGCACTCTCTAAAAGCTGTCCTATGCATGGTTACAGTTTATCTCAGAGAGGTGAAACAGATTAAAACTAGCCAATGTCCAGGTGGGCAGGCTGGTGCACATCTGTAATTCCAGATACTCAGGTGAGGAAGGAGGATCACAAGTCCAAGGCCAGACTGGGCAACTTACTGAGATCCTATCTCAAAATAAAATTTTTAAAAAGGTGGGGGTTCAAATGTGAAGATCTAATCCAAAATGGGCATCTGAGATGAATACACACTTCTCAAAGAAATATAAACAGTAAATAAATATATGAAAGAATGCTTAACATCACCGGTTATTCAAGACATGCAAATTAAAACAACACTGAGATTCCATCTCACCCCAGAAAGAATGGCTATGATTAAGAAATCAACCAATAACAAATGCTGGAGGGGCTGTGGGAAAAAGGAACTCTACTCCACTGTTGGTGGGAGTGTAGACTGGTGCAACCACTATAAAAATCAGTGTGGAGATTCCTCAAAAAACTAGGATTAGAGGTACTATTCAACCCAGCTATTCCCCTTCTGGGTATCTTCCCAGAATTAATAACATCATATCACAGTGATATAGGTGCACCCAAGTTTATAGCAGCACAATTTGTCATAGCTACATCTTGGAAACAAACCAAATGCCCATCAACTGAGGAATGAATAAAAAAGATGTGGTCTTTTTATACAATGGAGCACTACTCAGCCATAAAAAAGGATAAACTGGAGACTTATATAGGTAAATGGATGCATCTCAAGGCCATACTCATGCGAAATAAACCAGACACACATGTGTAAATATCATATTGTCTCCCTAGTATGAGAAGCTGAAAGAGTACATGTGACCCAAAATGTATAAAAAATGGGAAGAAACTTCAAAAGCAAAGAGAAACTAGGATGGGGGAAAGGAGAAAAGGAAGAAGAAAACAAAACAAAACAAAACAATATATATATATATATATATAAAGATATAAAAGAATTAAGATAGTTATACTACTAATTTCTCTCAATTCATTGAAAAGAAAGGTTTGTGCTAATACAGTTTGGACAATTAAATGCTGCTATCTTGTACTCTGAGTAACTAATTTAAAGATAACAATACACAATGTATTAACCATTGTTACCCTCCTGCTATGGTTGATACATTGTGTCAACTTGGGGAATCTAGAGGTTTAGCTGAGTGACTCAGGAGGAAGCTGGGGTGCTTACTTTGTAAACATCCTGAGCCTGTGGAAGAGGAGGGCATGGAGACTGTGTGAGAGCTACACACCCCCTGGGTGGGGGTAGGTTGTTTACAATGTAGAGAAGAAAAGGAGGCTGCTTGCAGCCATTCCTCCTTTTTGCTTGCGGTTTTTGCTGTGCTCTGCTGGTGAAGTTTGCCCTCTGCCATGTGCCACTCTGCCTCTGAAGCAGCCAAGTATGGACTAAAACCTCCACAACTGTAAGCTAAATAAACCTTTCCTTTCTTCATTTTGGTGCTGGGTATTTTGTCTCAGCGACGAGAAAAAAGTAACCAAGACACCTCCCATTATTTATTTATTTATTTTTTGTCTTTTTGAGAGAGGGTCTTACTAGGCAGTTCAGGCTGGCCTTGAGCTCACTTTGTGGCCCAGGCTGGTCTTGAACTTACAACGATCCTCCTGCCTCAGCCTCCTGAGTGCTGGGGTTACAGGCATGCGCCACCATGCCTGGCACCTCCTATTATCTTGTTTTAAAATTTTGTTTTATTTTTCTCTTTAAAATAAACAAAAAATAAATAAATAAAAGGTGGAAGTTGGGAGACAGTTCAGTGGTACATAGTTCAGTGGGAGATAGTTCAGTGGTTCAGCAGTTTGCCTAGCATATGCAGGAGGACCTAGATTCAATCTCTAATAAATAAAGAGGGAGAGAGAGATTGGAGAGAGAAGGGGAGAGAGAAGGTGTGAGACTATCAGGTATGACACAAATTATCTATGTAGGCAAGGACAAAGCCTAGACCTCTCTTTGGGCAAGGCCAAATTCTATTTTTTTTTTTTTTTCAGTACTGGGAATCGAACTTAGGACCTTGCACTTGCCAGGCAGATGCTGTGCCACTGAGCTACATCCCTGGCCCAAGGTCAAATTCTTTACTACATATCTTCCCTGCCTTTGACCTTGACTGAACTCTTCCAGCTCTGGCCTGGACCACTCCACTTAGTGCCTGTATTCTAGTGTTTATATTGTTCTCCAGTATGGTGGATATCTCCTTACCTAAAGTCAAAATAATAGAATAGACTTGTTTACTATGTGGTACTTGGTACAATTCAAGCCAAAGATCAATTTATTTAAATGAATAACAATAATTCTGCTTCTATCATGTGCAGGGCACTTCACGAGCAAGTTTAATAAAGACTAACTGGTTGATGGAAGTAGCCTCTCTTTGCCTCTGGCAGTGTACAGCAGCAGTAAGTTGGGATGCAGCAACTTTACACAACAGACTAGGAGTAAAACGTATATGAACTGAGCCAGGTGTGGTGCTGCACACCTGTAATCACAGCATGTAAGAGGCTGAGGCAGGATTACCATGAGTTTGAGGCCTGCCTGGGGTACATAGTGAGTTCAAAGTAAGCCTGGATTACAGTAAGATCCTGTCTCCAAAAAAAAAAGGATGAACTGGGCAGGGGGTGCAAAACATCCCAATGGGACGTCCTCCCTTCAACATAAGAAAACAAAATTTTACATTTTATAAAATGTAAAACTGGAAAATTTCAAGCAGATAAATGTAGGAAAAAAACGACTGCTCTGACCAACTGCCTGAGCTGTCCTTTGCCTAAAGCTCAGCCCTCATCAGTGCAAGCACTAAGTCTAAGTAACAGCCCTTGGCATTTCTGCCTTCTCTACTAGGTTAACAATTCTGTTTGATAACGATGTTGGCAGAACATAAACAGGAGTGTTGTGAGTCAACCTTTGGACCCTTCCGTAAGAGATGAACTTTGTCCGTTTTGCTGGCCAGCACCTCTCCCCCTGCTTTTCTCCCAGTCCCTCTTCTTGCTGTCTGGAATTTGTACACCTGATTAGAATGGAGTAGCAATCTTGGTCTATGAAGAAATATTAAATATGAAAGATACAACAGAGGACAAATACAGGAATAGAGGCCTGAGGACTCTGGGGAGTGCGTGGTCACACCGTCTCAGGGCACCGCCTCCTACCACATTACCATGGGCTTCTGGTATTTACAACAAGGCCAATCTGTCTAACTTATAGGTAATATACTTTTTTTAGGGCTCCATATGATCAATTGTTTCTGATTTTTATTTCTGTAGTAAGGCTATTATGAGCACCCTATATGCATATAATTTTTTGTATGCACCTCTCAATATTTCCTTTTAATATTAACGTGGTGGTGCACACCTGTAATTCTAGCACCCAGGATGCTGAGACAGAAGGATTGCTGTGAGTTCAAGGGTAGCCTGGACTACATAGTGAGACCCTGTCTCAAAAAAACAAAGAAAAACTTCCTTGTGATAAAATTATAGAAGCATAATTTTGGAGTCAAAGGTGAAGTGAAGAGACACCTATGCAGGCCATTCTTTTTTTTATTTTAAAATTTTTTATGGTGCAGGGAATTGAACACAGGGCTTTCATATTGAGTTGTACATCAGACCTTCTTTTTAGTATCTGGAGACTCGGTTTCACTAAGTGGCCAAGACTGGCCTCGCACTTGCTACCCTCCTCCCCCAGCCTCCCACAGTGCTGGGGTTACAGCGTGCACTACCACATTCTGCTCAGATCTCTTTTGTAAGAACACTGTTATGAAGGGTGGGTGTAAGGTGTGTTAGCTTGTAAGGAGTACAACACTAAGGGAGTATTTTAAAAAGGAGGAAAGATTTATGCATTTTATAGGTCGAAAGCAACAGTTTAATGAGGACAATGTCTGTTCCTTCTAAGGTGCTTTTATGCCTACTTTCTTATCCTAATAACCACCTCCAAACAAGTCCAGTTCAGTTAGCTTTGTGTGTGTGTGTGTGTGTGTGTGTGTGTGTGTGTGTGTGTAGACCTGGCTAGGAAGACAATTACTCAGTTACATGCAGAGATACATACCATATGGGAATAGAACAGAATAGACATATGACAAGACTAAAATTTTAGCGGGTGTGGCGGCACACACCTATAATCTCAGCACTCTGGGATGATGAGGCAGGAAGATTATAAATTCAAGCCTAGTCTGGGCAATGTAGTGAGGCAGTGTCTCAAAATAAAAAATAAATACAGGGTTGTGGATGTTGCTGAGTGTGAAGGACTTGGGCTCAATGCCTAGTATAAAAAAAAACAAAAGAGACTACCATTTTACCTTTAACCAACCCTTCTCCTTGGACATCACGTGTATGTCCCTCACATCCTACATAAAGTACTGTAGAAGTCAAACAACAAAGAGCAGTGAAGCTTCACATTTAAAGAATATCTGGGCTTTTTGGCCGCATGCACTCCTTGGCTCAGTGGAGGTCAAGATGCTGATGAAGGTCTGGTGCTTTAAAGAACTGTTGAAGCTCTTCAAGTAGGTAAGGTGTATTTGACTATATGCGCAGAGTAGAGATTGTGCCCACCCTTTTATTGTGGTAGCAGGGGTGAATTTTGAGACAGACCCAATTACACATAGGAACATACATCTGAGAATTTTGTGCCTCTGCCCTGTAGTGCAGCTGGCACTGCAGAGACTAATTTTTGTAGAGTTAAATTTGATTAGCTTTTGTTTTAATCAACTAGCCCTTGTCTGAAACTATTTTGATTCATATACTCTACACAAGTCACTGATTCATTAAGGTCAGAACAATTCTCTCTTTTTAAAAAATGTGATATATATATATTTGGTCTTTTTGAGACAGAGTTTCACTGTGTAGTCCAGGCTGGCCTTGAAGTTGCAATGTTCGAGTGCTGGACTGATAGGCATGTACCACCATATCTAGCAAGGTCAGAACAATTCTAACTACCTTTTCATAACTATTTAAAGTATGTCACTTGTTAAAAAACACAGTCTTGTGTATTGTGTGCAATAGATCACTTCAGTGATGAGATTTTGTTCTTTTGGCAACATGAATTGATTGCAAGAAATCAGGGGAGGGTGGACTGCAAAGAGGAGGAGGGCGCTTTCCTTTTTTCTGCTTACATCTTGTTCCACAATTGTTCTACTTGGCTATAGTGGTGGTTACACAATTAGGCACTTGTCAAATCTCACACTTGGTGGATTTTTAAGAATATATATATATGTGTGTGTGTGTGTATATATATGTATATATACACACTTCATAAACAAGGCTTTCAAATCAGAAACAAAACAAGACAACAACAGCGAAGGAAAATCTAGCATTGCTCTCCCTATCTGGCACAAGTAAAAACCAGGGAATGTATTTGCTCTAGCAACAGGCCAGTATTCTAAAGCAAATTTTCTTCTTGTTCTTTAAATCCAGACCTATGCATGTCTACAGGGCAGGGCAATAAAATTACTGAGCTTAGAGTTCCTAGAAACTTTCTTTAATTATTAGCAAAGTCCTTCATGGATGGCTTTTATAGTAATTTTAATGAAAGAATATGCAAATTCCTCAGGTGATGATGTGCTTGAGTAAGTTGCCAAGATGTAAAGATGTCTGAAACCGGTGAAGATAGGGAACTGAAGCTAAGTTTTAGGCCAGCTTTTGCTCAAGTAAAGCTGAGAGGAGAACGCTTAAGAAGTGGCAGGACAAGCAGAGTCAGATACAGGAGGACAGCATAAGGATAACCAGGGATGCAGCAGGCAGGTGCTGAGTCCTGGATGTCCACTCTCCTCTCTGGAGAATTCCAGGAGATAGAGCTCATCTTACCCAGCTCTTTCAGCTCAGAAACAACGAAACCAAACTCTGAGTCATCTGACAAGGCTGGACTTTGCACCTAGACTCTAGTTGAGAGAAGCTGTGGTCTTTCCACGCCATGACTTTACATGTGAAATCAATCAAGTGGTGTTTCCTGGTGAAAGCCAGCAAAGGAGAACTGAGGATAAGACAGAGCTTCCAGGGAAGTTCTTTTCAAAATAAGCCTGAGGACTGTTTAAAGAAGTATATTAAAAAGGTGTATGAAACATTGTCGGGGCTGTGGCTCTAGCTCAGTGGTAAAGTCTTGGTTAGGAAACACACGGTCCTGGGTTTGCTCCCTAGAACCACAAAAAAATACACAAAACAAAACAACAACAGTAACAACACAAGCAATTCACAAGGGAAGAAATGCCAACTGCCAGTATCTAGTATATTATTTGTAATTCTCAAAAGAATCAAAGAATGTAAGGTCAAAGCAAGATATATGGAGAGAGGTCAGGGAAGGGACAGTGCTGTGCACTGCTGAGGGAAGGGACATTGCCGCCCACTGCTGGGGACAGTTTAAATTCAAATTGCTGGAGAGAATTAAATTGCTGGTGAGAGTTTAAAAGAAGGCAATTTGATCTCAGGTAATTTTGCATGTTCTTTGAACCTGTACTTCTAGAAATTTATTCTAAGGAAATAGAGAAGCCTAACGGGCAAAGTAGGCGCTGCAATTATAGCAGAAACAGTTGGTAGTTCTTTGTCTTACCACCAGGGTGCAATTTCTCTAACTTCCTGAGTCGTAGGTTGTGAGAAATGTTAAAGATAATATCTAGGGGGTTATGTTTAGAGGAAAAGCCAAGAAAATATACAGATATACCCAAAGAACAGAGTTAATGCACCTAGGAACAAAGGCCCTCACGCTGCTAAACTTTAATGTTGCTCTCATCTTCTTAGAGAAGAATGGGTCTCACAGGAAAGAGGAATAGAAATACACTTAAAGAAACAACTTTGAAAACAAATCAGTCTGTGAGAGAACTTCTAAATAAAGGGACTTAAAAGTATCCACATTTCCAGACTGGTTTGGAAGCCTCAGTTTCCCAGCAATTAGACTCAGAACAACGCCAAAGCTTGATGGGTACTTTATTGGGGAGCGTGGAGCTCGGGAAATACAGGAGCAAGACACAGAAGGAGGGAAGCAGGGGCAAAGGGAGGTACTGACCTAGTTCCAGTTATAGCACTAGGGCAGGGAATGTAGCTCAGTGGCACAGTGCCTGCCTGGCAAGCAAAAGGCCAAGTTTAATTCCTGAAAAAAGAAAAAAAGCACCGGCTGGGTGATCCCATGAGACTGTCTAAAAAGCTGTATGAAAAGCATTTTAGACCTGTTCACCTTCCATGAAGAGAAAGTATTTCTTTCTACAGGGTGTTCACCTTCTAGTATCTCAGGGCTGAGTATGCTCGGGCACCCACGACTGGAGGACAGCAGAGAAGCGTGAAGAAGGACGAGTGCGCAGTGCCTGAAGCAAGGGCGGCCAGAGGGAGCCGCACCTGTGCTGCGAGTGGGAAGTGTCCAGGTGGGCCAGGGACCCACGACACCAGGGCAGTGCCCGCTAACTGATCAGGACTAAATGGATACACACTACTACCAAATACAGACCTAAGCTTTAGGGACAAACATGAGTATGAGTCATGCCTCTTCCCTCAGGAATCATAGGCTGAGTGGTGGTGAGCTTTGGGTTCCTGTGGCACTAAAAAGAATTTGCCAGAGGGCCGGGGAGACAGCTCAGCAGCATAGTGCCTGTCTGGCAAGCGCAAGGTCATAAGTTTGATTCCAGGTACAGAGGGACCAAAAAAAAAAAAAAAAAAAAAAAGAATTTGCCAGAGAAAGGACAGAAGGGGAGAGGAGGAGGTTAGGTGATCCAGACAGGATGTCAGTGTGGTTGTTCCGTGGCATGACTCCCCACCTGCAGTTCTCACAGCACAGGAGACAAGGGAGACAAGAGCCCTGAAGACCCCCAAGAAGGGTGATACTTTGGAAGCCATCAAACACGACAATGGAAGCAGACTCTTTTGGTTTGATACCTAGAGCCTGCCAAACTCTTCCCAGGGGTAGATTTAGCAAATACCATGTTAATCCTGCTGGAAAATGCCCCAAACTCCCGGCCCCACCCTGGACCTCAGTGTTCAGTAAACAAGCTGGTCTCCCAGACTGTGAAAGTTCATAAAAATAACGTCTGTTTCCCTATTGGCAGAATATCCTCAAACTCTGACCTTTCCTACACATTCTAATGACTCACTCTGGCTGGCACTCTAGGCCAATGAGGAAAATGATAGAAACACTCTGGGAAAATCTGTAGGGAGTGAACTCCCTCAGTCACCAGGCACAGGCAAGACAAGCCTCCTTCCATCCTTTCCCTATCTCACAAGTCCACGGCCCAGGCTTCCTCCCCAGCCCAAGTCTTGCACAGATGTAGAGGACATGATCTGTGCAGCTGGAACCCAACCAGGGTTGGGTAATAGCTTATCTTTCTGAAAACCAAGGCCCACTTCTGCACACGGCACTCTGAACTTTAGTACAGATGGAGGCGGCTCACACACCCTTATATGGTCTGTGGCTTGTGCAGGCCGAGCTGGAAGGCTCAGCCACCCCTCCTCCACCCGCCTCTGGCACATTTCTAAAGTCGATGACTTCCTTTGTAATCCACAGCAGGCAAAGGGCAGTAGGTTCAGTGCAGCGCGAAGGCAGGCCCAGAGCACAGGAGGCCACTGGGTGCCCTGCTGCCGTTCCCTTCCCTCCAACGGGCCATTCTGGGAGGCAGCGACTCTCTTGGCTGTGCAGATCAAACCGGAGTGCGGCTGCTAGAATGTACTGGAAACCACGAGAGTCTAATGAAGTTGGAAAGGACTGGTCTAAGACAAATACAGAGAAGAGGAAGAGTTAAAATGAGAGAGATCAAGAAAGAGGACTGAAAAAAGAGGGCTATAAAAAAATCAAGCCACTTTATCAAGTATCTGCTCTGATAAGGGCCCCATCCTCAAAGAGTTCAGGAGTTCAAACAAAACTAATGTCTCGGGAGACCCTTGTCCACACCAGGATTCAGGCCTCCAAACTGGTGGCTTAGAAAGTCATGAATACTAGGTACTACAGTGAACTCAGTCACCTGTGAGCATCTTTCTCAGAAAGATGCACTTAAGGAACTGGTGTGGTGGCACACACCTGGGATCCCAGCACTTGGAGGGCTGTGGCAGAAGGATCATTGCAAGTCTGAGGCCAGCCTGGGCTACATAGTGAATTCAAGACAGTCTGAACTACATAGTGAGGCCCTATCTCAAAAAAAAAACAAAAAACAAAAATGAAAAATGCACTTCATATCATTGTAACAAAGTTTGCAAAATTCTTGTGAGAACTTTTTCTTGAAACACTGCCAGTTATGGGCCAAGGATATAGCTCAGTGGTATTGTATGCCTAGCATGGGGAGGCCTTGGATTAAACTTCCAGCCCTTAAAAAACACTACCTTATGTGGTTGCTGAAAAGGATCAATTCATTGACCTCACTTCAAAGAAGTCACAGAGTTCTGCTTGCTCTGAGCAGACTCTAAAGAGATGATTTAAGAGTCAGATACCAGGCCTGGTACAGAAAGGAGATCCTCAGAAGGCCCGTGAACTGCTCTCACTGGGGTTCACGCGTGGGCCCTCCCTGCATGTGCCAGTGCTGAGTGAAATATGGATGTAGGTGCCTCACGAACTGCTGACACTGCGGTTCTGGTCTGGGCTTCACTTGCACCCTGCCCTCCTGGAGGTCACACACATAGGCAGTCTGTGATCACTGTTGGTGTAGCCCACGCCTGGCTCCAGCATGCGGCCTGAGCTGACTGGAGAAGCAGAATCAGGTGGGACACGACCTGCTAACAGCACAGTTCCCAGATGAACGCTGTGGAGAGAACCAGGTATTTCCCATCTATTTTGGGGGGGCAGAGTGGGAGACTGTTGACCCTGCCACCATTACAGTCTGAGTCTCTGACCTCTATGTGCCTGGTACAGACAGGAGATCCTCACTTGAAGACCTGTGAACTGCTCTCATCGGGGTTTGTGTGTGGGCTCTCGGGTACAGGCGCCCCACGAGCTGCTGACACTGCAGTTTGGGCCTGGGCTTCACTTGCACCTTGCCCTCCTGGAGGTCGCACACACAGGCACTCCGTGATTGCTGTTGGTGCAGCCTGCATCTGGCTCCAGTGTGCGGATTGAACTGACTAGAGACACAGAATCAGGTGATCCACAAACTGTGGACTTTGCAGCTCATGTCTGGGTTTTGCCTGTATCCTGAACTGCCTGGGGACATAGGTACGCTGGTCTGGGATTGAGCCACCAGTGCAACTAGATTCTGGGTCATACATGTGCCCTGAATTGCAAAGGGTCACTGTATCAGACCATCTGCCATCAACTGACATCACAGTTCACATCTGAGACCTGGGAGAACTAGGTACACTTCATCATCAACTGGAAGACCCCAGCCTAAGCAGTGCATCTCAGCAGACACTGAGGGGCAGGCCTGACCACCAGGAAAACTAGGGCCACTAGTGAGAAGAGAGAGACCTAGCATTCTGCCTCCAGCATCAAACATGACACATCAACATAGGAGAACTTGGTAAACATACACCTGAAATTGCTGAAATGATTGCAATGGAAGTAAAGAAACTCCATCAGGCAATAGAAGAGATCAGATCAGATATAATCTCTCAGGCAAAAAATGAAATGACAATAATAATGAAAGAAATGCTCTGCACATCTAGAGAAGAAAAAGATACAAAAATAGATGAACATAGGCAACAAATGGAAACATTACATGAGCAATATAGGAATGAATTAGAACACATGACACAGACTCAAAGAGATTCCCAGGAAATCAAAACTTCCACTGAAAGCTTGCAAAACCACCTGAATGAAGCTGAAGATAGAATTTCAGATCTTGAAGACAGCATGGCAGCTAGCGACTGTGAAAGGGAGGATCTCTTAAAATCAACAAGGATCCAGGAAAAATCAATTCAACAGCTGCAAGACGAGGCAAAGAGAAATAATGTCAGACTGATAGGAGTCAATGAAACAACAGGAGGAGACACAAATGACATAAAAAGAATATTTGCAGAAATAATAGTAGAAAATTTCCCAAGTATGGAAACAGAAACTGAGATAAGCTAAATGAGGCTGTATCCCACTAGAACTCCCACTAGACATAACCATAATAAAACTACACCCAGACATATAATAATCAAGATCCCACATCTCCAGCAAAAGAATAGAACATTAAAAACTGCTAGAGAAAAAAAACCAGATCACCCGTGAAGGAAAGCCCATGAGAATCACAGCAGACTTCTCAACACATACTATCCAGTCGAGAAGAGCTTGGAGTAAAGTATTACAGGTCCTGAGACAAAACAGCTTCCAACCAAGATTGATGTATCCTGCCAATCTACCCTTCAAATTTAATGGAGAAATATTTCCACAACAAAGAGCAACTGAAGAACTTCATGAGTGCCAAACTATCCTTATAAAAAGTACTAAAAGACATTCTAGACAGAGAAGAAAATGAATGCAATTTCAAGAACAGCAATACAAAGGATCCCTCAAGAAGAGCATGCAGGTAAACAGGCAGAAAAAGTAAAAAACCAACAGCAAGTAAATAACATGACAATGATAAGCCAACACATATTGGTTATAACCATAAATGTAAATGGCCTCAATTCACCAGTCAAAAGAAACAGACTAGCAAAGTGGATTAGGAAACAAAATCTAACAATATGCTATATACAGGAAACACATTTTACTCAAAAGGAAATCCATACACTGAAAGTCAAAGGATGGAAAACAATCCTCCATGCAACAGGTTCCCAGAAAAAAGCAGGAGTAGCTATTATGTTTGCAGACAATGTAAACTTCAAACTGAGAACAATCAAAAGAGATAAAGAAGGCACTACATACTTGTTAGGGGAAAACTGCAAGAAGATGAGATAACAATCCTAAATAGGTATGCACCAAATATTGGAGCACCAAGCTACATAAGACAAATCTTAACAGACATGAAACCCCATATCATTAATAACACTATTGTAATAGGGGCCCTCACCACCTCTTTGACACAAAGAGATAGGTCAACTGGACAAAAAAATCAGCAAAGAAATAACAGATCTGAACCAAAGCTCCGAACAAATGGACTTAGTAAATGTATACAGGGTGTTCTACCCACAACATCAGAATACACATTTTTCTCAGCTGTACGTGGGTCTTTCTCTAAAATAGACCACATTCTAGCCCATAGAACATACCTATAAATGCAAAAGAATTGAAATTATCCCATGCATATTATCTGACCACAGTGCAATGAAATTGGAAATTAATGACAAAAGGAACTCCAAATCTCCATAAACACTTGGAAATTAAACAAGAGCCACCTGAACAACCAATGGGTCACAGGAGAAATTAAATAAGAAATTAAAAAATACCTACAAACAAACAAAAATGTAGATACAACTTACTGGAATCTGTGGGATCCAATGAAAGCAGTCCTCAGAGGGAAATTTATAGCAGTGAACTCACACATAAGGAAAACAGAAAGAGAACAAATAAATAGCCTAATGCTGCAGCTCAAATTTTTAGAAAAACAAGAACAAGTCAAGCCCAAAGCCCAAAGAAAGGAGGAGATTATAAAGATTAGGGCAGAAATTAATGCAATTGAAATGAAGAAAACCCTACAAAAAATAAATAAATCAAAGAGGTGGTTCTTTGAAAGAATAAATAAAATTGATAAACTCCTAGCAAATCTTATCAAAAAAAGAAAGGAAAAAATTCAAATTCATGCAATAAGGAATGAAAAAGATGAAATTACTACAGATTGTACAGAAATTCAGATGCTCATTAATTCCTACTTTGAAAATCTTTACTCCAGAAGATAGGAAACTCAGAAGAAATGGACAGATTCCTAGATAAGTACGAATTACCAAGCTTGAGTCAAGAAGATAAAAAAATCCTGAACAACCCAATATCAATTAATGACATTGAAAATGTGATTAAAAACTTACTGACAAAGAAAAGCCCAGGCCCTGATGGATTCACAGCAGAATTTTACAAGAAATTCAGAGAAGATTTAATAACAACACTCCTCAAACTCTTCAATAAAATTGAAAAGCAAGCAGTTCTCCCAATTCATTTCTGGAGGCAAGTATTATACTGATACCAAAACCTGAGAAAGACCTAACCAAGAAAGAGAACTACAAACCAATCTCCCTAATGAATATAGATGCAAAGATACTCAACAAAATACTAGCAAATAGAATGTAGCAAATCATCAAGAAAATCATAAACCACGACCAAGTCGGATTCATTCCAGGAATGCAGTGATAGTTCAATATTTGCAAATCAATCAATGTTTTACACCATATCAATAGAGCCAAAGATAAAAACCATATCATCATCTCAATAGATGCAGAAAACGCTTTTGGCAAAGTCCAACATACATTCATGATAAAAACTGTACAGAAAATAGGAATAGGTGGTCTTTACCTCAACCTGATCAAAGCCGTCTATGACAACGCAACAGCCAATCATACTTAATGGACAAAAACTGAAAGCTTTTACTTTAAAATCAGGAACAAGACAAGGATGTCCACTGTCACCACTCCTGTTCAACATAGTTCTGGAAGCATTAGCCAAAGCAATTAGACAAAGAGAGAGAAATAAAAGGAATAAGGATAAGAAAGGAGGAAATAAAACTATTACTATTTGCAGATGACATGATACTTTACATAGAAGACCCCAAAAACTCCACAAGAAGACTCCTTGAATTAATCAACACATTCAGCAGTGTAGCTGGATACAAAGTCAACACCCAAAAATCAATAGCATTCCTATACACAAACAACAAGCAGACTGAGAGACAAATTAAGGAATTCATACCTTTCACAGTAGCATCCAGGAAACTGAAATATTTAGGAATCAATCTAACAAAAGTAGTAAAAGATCTATTCAATGAAAACTACAGTACTCTGAAAAGAGAGATTGAAGAGGACTTCAACAAATGGAAAAATATTCCTTGCTCATGGATAGGAAAAACCAACATTGTGAAAATGGCCATACTACCAAAATTGTTGTACAAATTCAATGAAATTCTCATTAAACTACCATTAGCATACCTCACAGATCTAGAGAAAACATTCCTTAAATTCATCTGGAACCAGAAGAGACCCAGAATAGCAAAACCAATCCTGGAGAACAAGGACAAATCAGGTAGAATTACAATCTCTGATCTGAAATTATACTACAAAGCTACTGTAATAAAATCAACATGGTACTGGCTAAAAAACAGACCAGATCAATGGAATAGACTGGAAGATACAGACACAACCACAAACACACTCAGTCACCTAATCTTTGATAAAGGGGCCAAACAAACTTGCTGTAAGAACGATAGCCTCTTTAATAAATGGTGCTGGAAAAATTGGTTTGCCACCTGCCAAAGACTGAAAATAGACCCAAGTCTATCACCATGTACCAAACTCAAGTCAAAATGGATCACAGATCTCAATATTAAAACAGAAACACTAAATCTATTGGAAGAGAAAGTAGGTAAAAACCTTGAAGACAGGGATAGGCAGAGAGTTCATGAACAAAAACCAATCTACCTATGAAATACCTCAAAGAATCAACAACTGGGATCTCATCCTACTGAAAAGTTCTGCACATGTAAAGAATCACCAGCAGAGTAAAAAGAAAACTCACAAATTGGGAAAAAGCTTTAGCTGACTTTCCCTCAGACAAACATCTTCTATCTAGAACATATAAAGAATTTAAAAACATCAGTTCCTCTAAATTCAAAGACCCAATCCAAAAATGAGCAGCTGAGACAAATACACACTTCTCAGATAAAGAAATACAAATGGCAAATAAATACATGAAAAAATGTTCAACATCATTAGTCATTCGAGAAATGCAAATTAAAACAACGCTGAGATTTCACCTGACCCCAGTAAGAATGACTATCATTAAGAAATCAACCAGTAACAAATGCTGGTGAGGCTGTGGAGAAATAGAAATTCTTCTCCACTGCTGGTGGGAATGCAGAGTGGTGAAACCACTATGGAAATCAGTTTGGAGATTCCTCAGCAAACTAGGTCTAGAGGTCCCATTCAACCCAGCTATTCCCCTTTTGGTTATTTTCCCAGAAGATCTGAAAACATCATATCATAGCGATACATGTGCACCCATGTTCATAGTGGCACAATTTGTAATTGCTAAACTGTGGAAGCAACCCAAATGTCCATCCACTGAGGACTGGAGAAAATCATTGTGGTACTTTTACATAATGGACTATTACTCAACTATACAGAAAGATAAACTTGAGGCTTTTATAGGTAAATAGTCACAACTAGAGACCATACTCATAAGTGAAATGAATCAGATGTGCATGTGTAAGCAATGTATTGTCTCACTAGTGTAAGAACCTGAAAAAGTGAATAAAAACTAGGAAGTACGATAGACATTGTGAAATGAAAGGAAAATGATCAAAAGTAAAGGGCAACTGGGGTGTGAGCAAGCAGAAGGGAAAGAATGGGAAATCATGTATCTATGTATATACAGGATAGCTAAGAGCTGTACTACTATCTTCTATTGATTTACTTTAAGGAACAGCTAATGATTACTTGTTTGATCATTATTGCATGTCTCTATTTGCTTTTCTGAGAAACCACTTTGAAGATACCAATACGTAATACAACAACCTTTGTTAGTTTCCTACCACTTTGTCACTCTGTATTGTTTGTAGTGTTCTTATGCTATTTCGTAAATGGATGTCTGTTTGTTAATGTTTTCTTCTTTTATTTTTAAAATAAAAAATTCAGATATCAAAAAAACAAAAGAGTCAGATACCAGTACCCAAGCCCCTCCTCCTCTTTCCCCTCATGAAGAGAGTGACAGCAGCACCAGGCTGACAGATGCTCTTTGATATGTGACGATGAGAAAAACAATCTAAGTACATGTCTTATTACATTATTTTGAACACAGAAGAATGAGGACAGGAGGTCTGGCTGGTCTCTAAATCCTGTGGTGTCTAAAATTTCTGCCTCATTATTTTAAAAGAAAAAATTAGGGTTATCTGAAAGGGTCCATTTATTTTTTCTTTTGGGGGTGTGTGTTTGAGACAGGGTTTCACTATGCAGTTCAGACAGGGCTTGAACTCACTTTGTAGCTAAGGCTGGCCTGGAACTCACAGCAATCCTCCTGCCTCAGCATCCTGGGTACTAGGATTATAGGTGTGCAAACCAGCCTTCCATTTCCAATTTTGGCAAGTACCTGAAACACTATAAGCCAAAGGAGCAAAACAGAAGGCCAGAGAGTAGGGGCCTGGGAGCTCTTTAATCCCCTAGCCCTGCAATGATAAGTACTACACATTCTGGTTGCTGAGTGTCCAATAGGATCTCCAAGAGAGCTAGAGAAGAGCAGGGAAGCTTGAGGTAGAAATGGTACTTTAATTTTAGGTTCCATTCAGTGGAGAGGCATGGCGCAAGATTGTATGGAGGATGCAGGTGGCAGAAGGACCAGAGAAGCCTTCAAATAATGAGATTCAAGGCAGATACGCACTGTAAGAAAAAGTCAACCAACTGTGATGGAAGCTCAGAGAAGGGAACTTATTGTCATACTATCACATAGATAAAGAGCAGCTTCATAGGCCTGGGGGCATAGGAGTGTGTCCGTGGTAGAGGGCAGGCTTAGCATGCACAGTGCTCTCAGCTCAACCCAGTACCAAAACCAAACAAGCCTCATTTCATGAGGAAGGCACCGGGTGACTGGGTTTTCCAATGGAGGCCTGTAGCCTGTGCTAGTATGTGTGGGGTGAAGGCACGGGCCACCATCTACATGTCTCGGTAAGTTAACCGCGAAACAGTCTGAGAAATGAACTGGGAAATTGGGAAACTGAGAAACACTTTTGTGTAAAAGTAGTAGCCAGAGGAATGGAAAAGAACAAAGAGCTAAGAGCTATCATTAAAGACAGTTTTGCTAGACTTTGGAGCCAAATGGATGGTAGGAATAAGGAAGGAAATAACATCAAAGATGCCTCCAAGGCTGAGGGTACAGCTCAGTGGTACAGCATTTCCTTGACACATGCAAGGTTTCAGTTCAATCTTCAGCACCACAAAGAAAAACAAAACCAGAATAGGCAACAGATTTAGTGGTTCTCAGTTTTAAAGGGCTTATCTGAATGGTGCTTATGTTTTTGGTTCAAGATCATAAAAATTGCCAGGCCTGGTGGCACACATTTGTGATCTCAGCACTCTGGAGGCTAAGGCAGGAAAACTGCCATCAGTTTGAGGCCAGCCTGGCTACATGATGAGTTCAAAGGCAGCCTGAACTACATAGCAAGACCCTGTCTCAGAAAACAAAAAAACCATCAAAATTAAAATGGTACATTTAGAAAGTTCTCACAAAGGAGTTGTGGCAGTAGACAAACTATCTAGGGATTGCCTTGAGACTGTAAGAACTCCAGCTTGAAAAACTGTTGAGAAAGTACAGGAGAAGATGGATAGTTTCAAAGGCAAGACAACAAAGTCAGTGTAGAAATAAAAATGGAAACAGATTAAGGGAGGGAACAGTCAACAGGCACTACACTGCCAAGAACAGAACAAAGGCCCTAGCTCTCTAGGAGGAAGCAGTGGGGGCTCCGCAGCAGTGCTGGAGCAGTGGGGGTGTGGAAGCCACGTGAGGACCAGCCAACTGCAGTGAGAGCACAGGATCTGCGGCTGTCCAGATACTTAAGAGTGTGGAAGAGGTAGGAGATGGAATGGGAGCCTCAGGAATGGCAGTCTGAGCCTGCTGTGGTGGCATCCTCCCGACCCTCGGGCTCTGGGAGGCTGGGGCAGGAGGCCTGCGATTTTGGGTCCAGCCTGGGCAACTCAGCAGCTTAGTGAGATCCTATCTCAAAGTCAAAAAATAAAAAAAGGGTGGGGTTGTAGCTCAGCCCAAAGGCCCTGGACTCTGTCACCACAGCATGGGGGCAGGTGGACAGAGGCAGTCTTGGGAAGGAGAGTTTAGAATCTTGAGGGTGCTTGAAAATTGAGGCAAAAAATCAATAGAGTTGGTGCAGAGGGGCAAAATAATGGAGACAAAAGCAGATCAGGATAAAAATATAGGCCAACCCGTGGCTATAGAAGAGGGGTATATCAAACAGAGAGCCAAAAGGTACTGGTTTCATTGGATTAACTGTTCCTACTTCAATAGGTGCTATGAGATTAAAGGAATATTTGGAAAACAGATGAATTGGGCATGTGGCAAATGTCCAGTGTTAGCTATTAAGCTAATTCAGTGTGTGTAGGGGGTGAAAAGATATCTTACATAGTGGTGGTAAGTCAATAGAACCTAATCTGAGCAGGTGTGGTGCTGCCTGCCTATAATCCCAGAAGACTGAGGCAGGACATCACAAGTTTGACCTCAGCCTGGGCAACTTAGCAATTTAGTGAGAACTTATCTTAAAATTAAAAATAAAAAAAAGTTGAGAATGTAGCTCAGTATTAAGGCCCTGGATTCAATCCCTATTTATGCACCCCCCACCAAAAAAGTGTCATGTGAATACAGCCAGGCCATGATAGGCCCTCAATATTCTGCTAACCTGCTAGACACAACAAAGACCTTGTAAAGGTTTCTGAAGGGTCAATTTATTAGAAAGACATACATTCTGGGACAAGATGAATGCCAGTCTCCACAGAAGCCCATGTGAAGGATGACAGAGGACTGACAATGGCAGGAGTAGAGGACAGTGGTGTGAGCAGTGATACAGAATGAGACGCCGCCTCACTCGAGCATTGCCTAGGAGGAGGGCCGAGCAACTAGGCCAAAGCAGCTGTGGACGGGCTGCGCAGAGGGCACTGGCACTGCTTTGGAAGGGCTGAGGGCAGAGCTCTGGAGATGCACCAAGGAAGGTCCAGTAAGAGGAGGGGCCAACAAAGGAGACGGGGATAGAGTAGTCGGGAGATTGCCCCTCTCTGGCTCTGGACAGCACACAAATGTTTACCAGCACCACCAGCACGTCAAGGATGAGGCTACATGATGGTGGCTGACCATGATGAGTGTATACAAGCAGCTCTTGGCAGCAGTGTCCTGGAGTCTATCCAAGTTCATGAGGAGAGAGATGCTGGATGTATTCTCCTCCTTCTGAGGAATTCTAACAGCCATGATGAGAAAGCATAGAGGCTATAGTGAGTTTAATGGCTGGGCAAGAGCCTGAACTGTGAAGGGTCCCTGAAGTGAGTCAGCAGCTGGGTGTGGTGCATGTAATTCCAGCTCTCAGGGAGGCTGAGGCAAGAGGGCTGCAAGTTTGAGCCCAGCTTGAGTAATTCAGTGACTTAACAAAATCCTGTAGCCTTGACTTCAATCCAAATACTGCAAAAGCAAAAAAAAAAAAAAAAAGCTGTGACTGACCAGCAGGGAGGTCCAAAGGTAATAGGCCAGAAGGTGAACTATGAGATAAGGCATTAAGCTTGACTAGTGGATTCTGATTTGAACTGGACTCTTACTAGAATTCAACAGCATTAATAATGGCCAGTTCTTTAATAATTCAGTAAAAGCTTTTGGGGCTGGGGATATAGCTCAGTGGAATAAGCGCCTGCCTAGCAAGCGCAGGGTCCTGAGTTCGATCCCCAGTACCGCCAAAAAAAAAAAAAAAAAGCTTTTGTAACATCAGTGATTTAAACTTTTTATAAAATGTGTATGGTGGCACAATGCCTGTAGCCCCAGCTATTCTGGAGGTTGAGGCAGGAAGATCCAAGTTCAAGGTTAGTCTTGGCAACTTATAGAGACCCTGTCTGAAAAAAAAAAAAAAGAGGGTGAGGTGGGGCTGGGATGTAGCTCAGTGGTACAGCACTTGCTTTGCCCTGTGCTCAAATCCTGGAGTTTGAATGTCTGCATCTAAATCCTTCTAAAATTAATATTTCTTAGCTATAGACAAAGAATTAAACATTAAATTATCTATCTATCTAACTATCTAATCTGTGCCTGGGGATGAACCCAAAGCCTTCCCATTAAGCTAATACCTAGCCTTTTTACTTTGAGACAGGGTCTTGCTAAATTGCCCAGGCAGGTGTCAAACTTGTGATCCTTCTGCCTCAGTATTCTAGAGTGCTGGAATTACAAGCATGTGCCACCATATCTGGTTTAAGCATTAAATAGTGCAGCATAAAATATACACATCTACCAGGCTAGTGATGTATAGTGAAAATATATACAAGAAAGAATTCAAATCATTTCAAGATCATTCCCAATTAGATTGTTTCTATTTGGTATGGTTACTTGAAGGTATAAACAAAGACACATTTGAGATGCTGGCCAGCAGATAATCTTTGTTATTATAATATTACAAAGATTGTATTTGGCTATGTAGATAGCAAATGCATATATATGTTCTCAAAGATGGGGCAGCATTTATTAACTTGTAACATCAAGCAGCTGATGTTCTTCCAGAGCAGCTAAAAAAATACTCAGACTTTTCTTAGGCAGTATACACTACTCCTAGAATTAGCATTTAAACTGTGTCAAAATTTAGCTTATAAAAATGAGTTCAAAATGAACTATTGTCCTATAGCAATGTTTTCTAAGTGAGTATGTTCATATGATCTGAATATCTGGATTTGTGCATGTGAGAATACACGAATACTTTAAAACTCATACAAGAGTATGAGTTTTCTTTCTTTCTTTTGAAAAACAGAAGAGTTGGGGCAAGGGATGTACCAGTAGCTCAGTGGTAGAGTACATATATGAAACGGCTTTAATCCTTAGCACAAATAAATAAAATTTTAAAAATATATGGAGAATGAACTGTAATGTAAAGTATGGACTTTGGCTGATAATGATGCATTGGTGTAGATTCATCAAGTGTAATAAATGTACCACTCTGCTTGAGGATGTTGTGATGGGGGAGTTCTGTGTATGCATGTGTGTGAGGAGGAGCTGGAGGCCTATGGCACAAATATCTGTACTTTCTACTCAATTTTGCCATGCACTTAAAACTCCCCTAAAAAAGAAGTACATTAAAAAGAAAACTAAAAGTTAGTTGCATTCACAGCCACTGGCCACCCTCAGCGGGCTGCCCTCAGCCAGCAGCTCTGTGTGAGAACATTTTTGCTGCTGCTTGGAGGACCCGGGACTTGGAGTTCTTGGAGCTTGGAGTTCCTGGAGCGTGGGCCTTATGAAACGCTGGAAGGGATCACTTAAATTCCATCTCCCTGCATTCTGGGGCATAGAGAAACCATGAACACATCCTGAATTGAGGTGTTTGACTGCTACTTTCTTGACAAAGGCATCACAGCCAAGGACATTCTAGGCCAGAATATCCTCAGATGATGAGGACACTTTCTATGTCGTGGACCTCAGGGACATTCTCAGGCTCTGGCTGAAAGGTCTCCCTCAAGTCACTCCTTCTAATGCAGTCAAGTGCAACAACAGCACAGCCATCATGAAGACCCTCACAGCCCCTGGGACAGGATTTGACAGCGTAAGCAAGACAGATATCCAACTGGCGCAGCCTCAGGGTACCCCTAGGGAGGGTCATCTATGCCACCTCCTACAAGCAGGTGTTGCAGATTAAGTATGCAGCCAGCAGAGGGGTCCAGATGACCCTCAACAGTGAAGCTGAGCTGTTGATGGTGGCCCAGGTGCATCTGAAGGCCATGTTGGTCTTATGGATTGCCATCAATGACTGCAAAATTATCTCCAAAGCAGTGTGAAATTTGGCGGCACACTCAAAGCCAACAGACTTTTTGGAACAGGCAAAAAAGCTAAATAATGGATGTCGCCGGGGTCAGCTTCCATGTGGGGAATGGCTGCACTGAACCCAGTACCTTCCTGTAGGCTGTGTCAGGGGCTGAGGTTGGCTTCAGCAGGTGTCTGCTTGATACAGTGTGATCAACCCCCGCTCTGGACAAGTACCTCTTGGTGAATTGTAACAAGCAGGGAAGGTACTGCATGGCATCAGGGTTCACCCTTGTGGGCATCACTGACAAGAAACTGGTGTTGAAGGAGTGGGCTGGCTCTGACGATGAAGAGGAGGCACAGACCTGTATGTACTCCATGGACAGGGTCTATGGGTCGTTTGACAGCATCCTGTATGTCCATGCACCCATGAAGCCACTGCTGCTGAAGAGACCCCAGCCCAACAAGTACTACTTGTCCCAGCACTGGTGGCCCATGACTGGTGGCCTGGGCCATGTGGTAGAGCACCGTGACCTGCCTGAGGTGCACATGGGTGACCAGAGAACATGGGACCCTTCACCATCACTGCGGCCTCCACTTTCAACAGCTTCCAGAGGCCCACTGTCTACTACGTGATGGCAAGACCAACGTGGCAGCTCATGCAGCGGGTGCAGAAGGAGCAGGATGTTGGTGCTCTACCCATTCCCTGTGCAAGAATAAAGCAACCTGCAGTGGCATGAATGAGGGCTCAGGACCATTAACTCAATCACTGCTAGTTCTGGACATCTGTGTAAGATATGGCCACATGGAGACTAGGGAGATGGGTCACACTTATCTGTGTTCCTAGGGAAACTGAATATTTGTTTTATATGGATTTTTGTTCACTTTCACATGCTACAAAAGAGGGCCCACAACTGCCAAGCAAGCATTTGTAGCTTGAACCATGGCAGCATGGGCCAAAACTTTAGTGCTGGGACCTGATTTGAAAATAAAGCATCTTGAAAGCACACTCACGCACGCACGCACGCACGCACGCACGCACACATGCGTGCGCATGCGGCCCAATAAGCCAAACAGGAACAGACAGTTAATAAAGCGATCCACATATCACTGAAAGTTACAAAGCCTGTTCCATAACATTATGGCTTGAAATCCAGCCCAGGTTCTGGTTCTAAAAGCTAGTCCATCTGTATCAACCCTCTCCCTCCCTAGTCTTACAAGACCCTTAGCCCCTTTCTGGCTAAGGTAGCATTTTTTTTTTTTTTTTTTTTTTTTACACAACGCTTCTGAATACCCAAACACATGGAGGCTTCTAGGAAGGTAAAACAAGAAGAGACCCACATGTGTGGGAGGGGCACCCCAATTTATGGGGCAGAAGTTCCTGTGCTCTGGGATCTTCTAGAGCTCACCCTGTGTATCTCCTTACCTGTCTGCTCATTTGTGTCCTTTAAAATATACTTTGTAATACATGGGTAAACCTAAGTATGTTGTTTCCCTTGGTTCTGTGAATGGCACTGAGAGCCCCGGTTGTTTTATCTGTGCTCTGACTGGACAGCTATAAATTGGGGTTCCAATAATTCTCTCCTTAGGGTCCAGGCTGAGAAGGATAGTGAAAAGATACATCGTTTAGAGGAAGTGATATATAAACTCATTCACTAGTTCCATATTTATGGGAGTCCCTCTTATCTATCTGCCATTCATCTATCTATCTATCTCTATCTATCTGTCTGTCTATCCATCCATCCATCTATCCATCCATCCATCTATGAAGACGGGAGCTTATTATGGTGCTCAGGCTGGCCTTGAACTCCTGAACTCAAGTGATACTCCTGCCTCAGTTCCCAAGTACCTGGGACTGTATGTGTATACCATTATATCAGATTGTCTTTCCATTCAGATTGTCTTTTCACCACATCCTAGAAATACTACCTCTGGAAAGAACTAGAGAGCACGAGCATTCCCTCCCCATGTCTTCTATCACTGCTTTATTTCTTTTCTTTTCTCCCTTTTTTTTGAGACAGGGTCTTGCTATGTAGTTTGGGCTGGGATTACAGGCTTATACTACCATGCCCAGCCTCTCTCTTTTTTTCTTTAATTGCTTTTCTCTCTCTTCCCTTCTCCCTGCCTGGATACTTGTTTTGTAAATAGCCACACCAGCAAGTACAGGATGTGCATCAACCATAGTTCTTGCTTATGAGGCAAGGGCTTGAATCAAAATCCTTGGCATTGTACCTTAAATCCAGGCAAATGAAATAGAGTGGCTAAAGGTGACTGAACCCAAGTGCCAGGAAAGCAAGGAGGAGAGTTAGGGTCAAGTACTTTGTCAAAGGCCAACAGTAATTTCCAGAGGTGGGGCAGTGGTCAACATGTACTGCAGCTGCTATGAGGGCCAATAAAATTGGGACTGCAAGGTATCCCACTGATTTGACAACTAGGAAGTGACCAGTGACCCTGGCAAAGAGGAGTGTCAATGGCAGAAGGAGGCAGCAGGAAGAGCCAGGTTTTGTTGTTTGTTTGTTTGTTTATTTATTTATTTATTTATGCCCTCTTGAGTGGTAGGATTACAGGTGTGCACCACCACACCAGGCCAAGCCAGGCTTACTACACTGGGAAATGAGCATGAGATTAGCACATGGAAAGAGGAGAGCAGATAATACTGGATTATAAAGGACAGGAGAAGAGTAGCGCAGTAGGGATGGGGAAGGGGTAAGAGAAGGTTTTCATTTTTGTTTGCTTCTTTTTGCAGTGCTGGGGATTGACTTTGTTTTCACTGATGAGAGAATCTTGAAAAAACAGATATGGAAAGAATCTGAAACAATGACATAAAAACAATAAAGGTGAATGAAAATGTTCATTAAAGCATGCTGAGTATGGAGCAAAGGCCCAGCTTGCAGAGGACACTCAAGCAGTAAAGGTGTAAATGGGAGCTGTGCAGGTGCACTGCTAGTGGGTAGTTCTAGGAAGCAGACCACCAGTAATGCTCCTCGCTAAATTCAGGGACTATATTTCACAAATAAAGCAGGGGAGTATTCAGAGCCTGTTTCAGGCCAAGGGTAAAAGGCAGAGACAAGCAAGCTCACAGGAGGAAGTAGTGAAAATGACTCTGAAAAAAGGATAAAAGGGATGGTTTAGGGGGCTAGGGTTGCCAATAACACATGCCAGGTAAAATCTGAACTTGAGATAGCTTGAGTAATTTTTCAGTATAATTATGTCCCATTAGAAAGCAACTGTATATCTGTCTGACATGCAAATTTAATTAGACATCTTATATTTTATCTGTAACCCTGTTTAAGGTACATACTTTTTTTTTGAGACAAGGTCTCACTATGTAGGTCAGGCTGATCTTGAACTCACAAGGATCCTCTTGCCTCAGCTTCCTGAGTGCTGGGATTACAGGTGTGTACCACCACACATTAAGGTACTAAATTTTTTGCAGGGAAGTTACTCTGTTTTTTGAGTCATAAAGTGTTTGTTGTGAGAAAGGCCATAAAGATAATGTAACATAACATGTATTTTATAAACAGAGGACTCAGGATCAGAGCAGATATGGCAGCCTGCTGTCACACCAGCTGGAACTGGGCCAGATCCTACAGTCCTGCTGCTACAGGAGAATAATTCTCAAGTCTACTTTTGAGTGTAATTTCTGGAGACTTAATGAAATATACTTAAATGCCTTAGTTAGTCAATCAATCAATCAATCAATCAATCAGTTTTGCTGGAGATGGAACCTAGGGCCTTGTGCATGCTAGGGAAGTTCTCTACCACCAAGCTATATCCCCAGTACTCAACTTTTTTTCCTTCAGTACTGTGGATTGAACCAGGGCCTTTGCACTGAGTTATAGCCATACACCTTTCTAAATTTTTAAATTTTGAGACAATAGTCTTGCTAAGTCACTAAGTTGCTCAGACTGAACTAGAACTTGCAACCCTCCTGTCTTAGCCTCCCAGTGTGCTGATTTACAGGTATATGCCACTATGCGTGGCTCCTAAGTTAATTTTAATAGATATTTAAAAATTTTTATTTATGCTTTATTTTTGTGCATCTGGGGATTGAAACCAGGGCCTTTGCACTGAGATACACCCTCAGTGCTTTTGTACTTTTGAGACAGAGCCTCACTAAATTGCTAAGCTGCCCAAGCTGGGCTTGAGTCTGTGATCCTCCTGCCTCAGCCTTCTAGAGTGCTGGGATTACAGGTTTGTGGCACCACACCTGGCTAATTTTAATAGCTCTTATTTTAAAAAGGAATACAAGGGCTGGGGATATATAGCTCAGTGGTAGAGTATATGGTTAACATTCACAGAGACCTTGATTCTTTTTTTTTTTTTTTTTGCGGTACTGGGGATCGAACTCAGGACCCTGCGCTTGCTAGGCAGGCGCTTATTCCACTGAGCTATATCCCCATCCCCTAGAGACCTTGATTCCATCCCTAGCATAAACAAATATGAGGACTGCAATATGTGTTCTGACCTTTTTTTTTTTGTTTTTTGGTACTGGGAATCGAACTCAGGACCTTATGCCTGCCAGGCAGGTGCTGTGTGGCTGAGTTATATCACTGGCCCTATGTTCTGACTTCTTTATAAGCTGTTATGGCTTGATTCATTCTCTCTTTCTCTCATATGCCCAGCCCCATAGGAACTACTGAGGAAAAACCACACTGTTAAATTGAGCAATCACTCATAACCTATGCCAATTACAAAAAGGTTGAAAAATAATAGTTTGTACTGGAAATGAGTCCAAAGATCATATGAGTGAAGTTTATGTGGGTAACATCTGGCGTGCTTGTGGGCCACTGGCTGACCATCATCTAGTGAAAAAAATGAATGAATGAACTCTCTCAGGCCCATAATTTGAAACTAATTATGAGATCCCAGAGAATTACTCCAGGAAACTACCTGCAAAATAAGAACATGGGTCAATGATGAAAACTAGAAAAGGGATTAAATATGTTGCCAGCCTATTATCGCTAGGCTGGCATCTGATTTGACTGTTGAAAGCATAGATTAGTGCTGAGGAAAACCGTTAGTGTATGGATTCAGCTCTGTAACTTTGTAGAGACTGATGAATGAAATGCCAGATTATAAAGATAATCTTGGCTGAATACTTCAGAGATGCAATGACTCATTCTTTTAATAAAATCCTTGGCTTACTCTACCTGACAGCTAGGGCCTGGACAAGCAAACCAAGGCTTTAGCAATGCTCAGAACATTACCCCTTCCCACCCATTCTCACCAGACTTAGTTCCCTATATCCTGTCCCTTGTATTGACCCTCTTTCCCCTCTGGACTCTGAGCCTGGAGGCGTGGATCCCTGCACTTTCCTGCCTCTGTGAGTGACTCCAGCCCTCTATGTGGATAGTCTGTGCCGTGACTTCTGCTCTTAAAGGACGCCACTGCAGCCTACCCAGAGGCTGAGGGATTAAAAAGGTCCACATTGTCACTGTCCCCTTAGCAAATCATTCTACAGATACTTCCTTTGGGTGATTCAACAGGAGCAATGAAAGACATTTAGATTCTCCTGCAGTTTAGCCAAAATCAATGAAAATGTGTCTGTATACCCTATATTATAGGTGTAAGTCTTTCCTCTGAAAAAGAGGTTCCCAGAGTTAAAGAAGATGCTAGATTAGAGGATGAGAAGCAGAAAAAGATGATAAAAGGGTAAATGGATTCCCCAAGATGGCTGAAAAATGCATGTACCGCAAATATGTGCTATTATGATAAAACAAACAAACAAAAAAAGTAAATGGAGCAGCGGAGCTTTGTGAAAAAAAAATAGAACTTTATTCTCACGTATTAGACAAGAGGAAATTGAGATGAGCGTGAGGGGCCAAGGGAGCCCCGGCCAAGAAACAAGAACCAAAAAGTATGAGTTATTTCCGTAGCTTTCTAAGAAGAAATATGAGGTCAGAGATAAGGCTATATTATTTTTACACTGACCAAGGAGATGGGGGCACAGCAAACCTTGGGGTACACACAGAGGCTTCTCCATGAACGCCCTGTGACTGGTGACTCCTGGAGGAAGGGCTCACTCCCAGTCTCTTCTCCCCCCGTCCTCTTCCCCTCTCCTTCTCTCTTCTTTCCTTTTAACAGCAGCCAAGTTTTATTAAAGACAGGAAAAGGAACAGGTTCTGGGGAGTGAGCTTGGGGCACATGAAAGTAGGAAAAGAAGTGTGTCCTACAGCGAGACAGTGGGCCACACATGCAAGAGAGAACACACTGGCCCACGGTCCCTTCTCAGAGACTCTACACTTTCCTTTTACCAGGAAGCATGTCTCATGCTTCTTCTCCTGAGCAAACCAAATAAATAATTCCACCCTTCCAGGCCACTGACCCATTGTCTACTCTAACTTTCTCTTGCAGGAATCTATTCAATTCAGGATTATATTGGAGCCTTGTTAGCTGTTTTGAAAAAATTCCCAGGGTAACTCCTATTCCTACCAACTTTGCGGATAATGCCTAATTTGAGCAGACATAGCCCCAATAAGTCTTTTTGGATGGACAGTGGCCATGAAAAGCCAGAGCTAGAAAGGCCAAATGTGTAGGCTAAAGCAGAAATGAGAGATACCTGGTCCTACATATTCTATGTGTACTTTTGACAAGTTATTCTACCTCTCTCTGACATCTGTAAAATGGAAGTAATAATATCTTTTCATAGAACTGAGGGTTAAACAAGTTAATAAACTAGGGCAACCTACTCAGCCCCCTTCTGTCCCTCTCTTGGATAGAAGATTTCTTTCCCTCAGTCAGTATATTCTGCTCTTTACCTCCATTGTTCCTAAAATTCATTCTTCAATTTTAGAGAACACAAACTCATCCCAGGTATCATTCAGGTTGGGAGGTTTTATTTTCTTGTATCATTTTGGAGGTCCCCACTGAGATCCTTGGATGGAGGTAAGAGTTTGCTTTTGTTTCATAGACTCTGGATTGGGATTCATTTTGGTAACAACTTCTTATGCTTCAAATTTTGTTATGCTTTTGCCTGTTGCTTATAATTGCTTATGCTTTGTCTCTTATACAATCTTGTTAAAATGTTGACAAATCTAAGTTAGAACATGGGGGGGATATGATATTTCTTTAATGGGACATTTTATTCCTGTTTTGTTCTGGTATATGTTGCATTTATTTATTTATTTATTTTGCGGTACTGGGGATCGAACTCAGGACCCTGCACTTGCTAGGCAAGCGCTTATTCCACTGAGCTATATCCCCAGCCCCCTGTTGCATTTAAACTGTTTGCTAAATGTACTGGTTTACCTTGCTTGACTTTCTTTAGCTAGGAAGAGTAATGTTACAGTGTTCCTAGTAAGCTTTAATATAAACTGTAAAATGGGTCTTTTTAAATGTAGCTCAGACTTAAGGAAAGAACTCTAGAGTGTTCCAACTAAGTTAAGCCCATAGCAGATGAGTGTTTGTTAACACCGAAGACAAGGTAGTCACCTTAGAGAAAGAACACATGCCCCATCTCTGGGTCAGATGAGACATCAGAATTTTGCCCATCCAGGAGAACACACATAAAAGCCATGTCCTGGCTTAGTGCTCTGGGCAGGTCTCCCTCAGGAGGCTAAACCTGAGACACAGTGGAGAGAACCAACCTCTGGTTGACATCAGCAGGAGCTATCTCCAAAAGCAGCATACTTCTGGGGCCAAAAACATTTAGTCTAAGGGAGAATCTCCAACCTTTCCTCTTCTCCTAGGTCTAGTGCTAGGTAATCTGTTCAGGCTTTTAACTATCCCTTGTAGAATTCTGACAAACAGTGGTCACTCTGCCAGCTAGTTAAACGCTCTTAAAGCAGCTGCCACTCTTTAAAGCAGAGGACAGGTTTCCCCAGCATCTCCTTGGTGAATCCCCATTGAAGCAAATAGCTAATGGAATGTTGACCAGAGAGATAGCTGGATTCCTTTCCAGAGATTGAGCTCTGGTTGGTGGGCCAATAGAAACTGAGAACTGAGGGGTCATGGCCAGGGCTACTCTCCGGTGGATACCCAAAGTTCCTCAGTGGAAACTGGCTCTTGACCACTGAAAAATCTCCACTTATCTATCATATTTATCTTTCTCTGCTAGTAAACTAGGAATTTTCCATAAACTTTTCAGTCAGGCCACCCTTCAGAAACTAGGCTGAGGCAGCTTGCAACAATGTACATTTCACAGCAGCTAGCAAGGAAATGATTGACATTTGTACCTTACATAGGCTAAGAGTAAAAGGGGATACTTTTCAGCCTTAACTAACTTGCCTTTAGCAATATTTAAATATGATTACTAGGTGGTAGATACAAGTTTAACCTGTGAACTCCAAAGTTTAAATAAAACATAGTCTTGCCCTGTTGCTAGGAAAGGCCTTGCCAAGGTGAACACAAATGTCTGGAGACTTCTTTGCCCTAGTGCACAGGGCAAAACTCCTCCAGCCAATTGTTAGTTCTATCAAGAGGTGATCTCCTTTCTAGCCTGAGAAATACTCTATTTCCAGTTTGCCTTTTTACATATGCACTCTTCCAAAGAATAAAAACGATAGTTTATTACAAAGATATGCTTCCCCACTTTAGACTTTCCTGTCACCAGATCATTTGTAACTTATGACTATAAAGGTCCAATAGGAGTGAGTGCACACAGTTCATGAGTTTTCTGGGAGGATAAAATTGCGTGTCAGTTGGAGGGTAGATAGGCTGACCAGATTTTGTCCTCTGCTTTCTCCAGATGGCATCCACCTGCCCTGGGGTGGAATCTACTTGAGGGATGCCTTGAGGGTACCAGGTTCAATTACAGATAGGAAGGGGACGCCCAAACTGTTTCTTTTTGTTTTATACACATGGGAAATTCACAGTCCCTTACTGTGTACTTACCAAGGTCATCTGATAATTTCATCTGAAAATTTCTAGATGACCCTGATAAGCACACTGAGGTATTTAGAGGCCTCGCTCAGGCCTATGAGCTAGATTAGAAAGATATAATGTTACTCTTAAATCAAACATTGACCTCTAATGAGAAACAGGCAGCATTACAGGCTGCTATTGCATCTGGAGCTGAATATCATATTATTAATTTCAGAAGAGCAGAAGAAAGACAGCCAAGGGAACTACCAGTTCCCACTGGAGCCCCAGCCGTCCCAACCCAAGACCCCTACTGGCCTAGCAACCACATGGGAGATTGGAATAGGAGACATTTTCAGACATGTGTTCTTGAAGGTCTAAGAAGGATAAGAGTTAAGCCATTCAATTATTTTAAACTGTCAGCAGTTCAATAAGAAAAAAAGGGACACCCCTCTGCTTTCTTAGATCACTTACAAGAGGCATTGATAAAGCATACTTCCCTAGATCCTAATTCAGTGGAGGGACAAATTATTCTTAAAGGTAAATTTATGACTCAGTCAGCCCCATATATTAGAAAAAAGCTACAAAAATTGCTTTTGCACCAGATAGCTCACTTGATGTGTTAGTAAAAATTGCCTCCTCAGTACTTTATAACTGTGATGAGGAGGAAGCCAAGGAGAAAACAGAGAGACTGAGAAAAAGCAGCTGCCTTTGCTGCAGCACTGAGAGAAAAAGACACTAAGTCTGATTCTCAGGGGGACCCCAAGAACACAATGACTATTACCTTTGTTTGCTACTGCTGTCAGAAGCCAGGTCACCTTAAGAAGGAATGCCCTAAGAATCCCCCTGGGCCATGCCCTAACTGCAAAGGTGACCACTGGAAGTTGGACTGCCCTCTGAAGCAAAGGCCCCAGAGTTCAGACCCATCCCACCAGCTGGTCTAGCAGAAATGAAGGGGCCCGGGGCAAACTCTGCTTTCTCCCTCTGACCAGACTGTCACCTCCATGGTGGAGCTCCAGGTAATCGTGACTATAGAGGGAAAAGAAACCAGCCTATTGCTGGGACACTGGTGTAAGTCTGTCAGTCTTTCTTTTCAGTCCTGGCCTTCCTTCCAGCCTTCATACCTCAGTGAAAGGAGTCACTGAAGAGGAAGTAATTTGCTATTTTTCACAACCCTTAGGCTGTAACTGGGATGGTTTTCTTTTTTTCACATTCCTTTTTGATAATGCCTGAAAGTCCAGTCCCTCTCTTGGGGAGAGTTATTTTATCTTGTTTAAATACTGTAATATATATGCACCCAGTTCAGGTACACTGGCTTCCCTTCATGGAGACAGAAATAAATCCTGAAGTATGGACAACTAAAGGCAAAATAGGTAGGGCATTAAGAGCTGCTCCAGTACAGATACATCTCAGAGATTCTATTATTTTTTCCTAACCAGAGACAATATCCTTTAAAATCTGATGTTAAAAAAGGGTTATTACCTATATTGACAACCTAAGGGCACAAGGCTTACTTGAGCCCTATAACAACCTGTGCAACACTCCAATTTTGGGAATTCAAAAACCCAATGGGGAATGGAGATTAGTTCCGGACCTTAGACTGATAAATGAGGCAGTAGTGCCAACTCACCCAATGGTATCTAACCCATATACACTCCTTTTTCAAATTCCAGAAGATGCCAGTTGGGCTGAGGGATATAGCTCAGTGGCATAAGTGCCTGCCTGGCAAGCACAAGGTCCAGAGTTCAATTCCCGGTACGAAAAAAAAAAAAAAAAAGTCAGAAGGTGACAGTTGGTTTTCAGCAAGCAAGATGCTTGCTTTTATATTCCTTTACATAAAGATTCCCAGTTTTAGGGGCTGGGGATATAGCTCAGTGGAATAAGTGCTTGCCTAGCAAGCACAGGGTCCTGA
>PVLD010011700.1:0-64050 GCA_004027595.1 Dinomys branickii
GCTCCAAGCTCTTCTTGCTTTCATGGTTTCAGTTGAGAAATCTGCTGTGATTTTTATGGGCTTTCCTTTATAGGTGATCTGTTTCCTTTCTCTGGCAGCTTTTAATATTGTGTTTCTTTGCTGGATATCTGGAATCTTGATTATTATATGCCTGTGCGTGTTTTTCTTTGGGTTATGGATCATTGGTGTTCTATATGCGATGAATGTTATTTTTAACAGATACAGAAGTTTAAAACAAGTAATACATCCGAATATACCACAACTCAATAAATCTTAATATCTTGATAGATAAGTGGTTTTCTTGAGAAAAAATTACAAAAACAGGTCAATAATCATTGTAGAAGCATGAAAGGTTATGAAAGCATTACCTTACTAAAAAAGAGATCTGGAAGAACTTTAAAGTATGCGTTAAAGCCTTCTAGTATCCAAGACCTTGTTTTCCAGCAATTCTAAGTCATTTTTCTAGGTCATAATCACAGCTAACAACAAATATCAGAATGAGAATATCTTTATAGGGTTATTTATAATGAAAAGTTTAAATTTTACATATAGACATTCCTCAAATTACAAAGAGATAATATCCCAACAAATTCATCATAAAGTAACAATATTTTAAGTCAAAAATGCTTTTAATACATAAAAATCCACCATACAACATAGCTTAGTCTTGCTTCTCTTAAATATACTGTGCACACATATTTTACCCTACAGTTGGATATTCCAAGAGAGTATTGAACTAGATACTGATAGCCTAGGAAAAGATTTAAATTCAGAATGTGGCTTTTACTGGCTGCATATCACTTTCCTACAATTATAAAGTCAAAACTGGTAAGTCAAATCATTATAGGTCATAGGTCATAGCCAGATGCAGTGGTGAAAATTTGTAATCTCAGAGCACTGGGAGTCTGAGGTCAGGAGGATCACAAGTTCAAGCCTAGTCTGAGCAACACATTGGTATCATGGCTTGTATCTAGGTGTCCCCCTAAAGCCTCATGAGCTCACAGGTGGGGCTTTTTGGAAGTGGCTGGATCTAGGTGTATAATATTGGGATTCAGGGTGTATGGTAGTAAAGTACACCACTGGTTGGCTTATGTTTCTGGGTGTGGGTAACAGGAAGACTCACCCTAAGTGTGGGTGACACCACCCGCAGGGCTTGTTACCTGGATGGAGTAAAAGTGAGAACGAGGTTTCTGCTACTTGCTGCTTCCTACCTGGACTGTTTCTCCTCAGCAATGACCCTGTGCCATGTTCCTCTCTGCCTTGGAGCCAGCTGACTATGAAACCACTATAAGCTGTGAGCTGAAATCAACCTTTTTTTCTTAACTTGTGGGTGTGGGGTATTTTCTCCCAGCAATGAGAAAACTAAGAGAATGAAGTAGCAAGACCACCTGCCGGAATAAAAGATGAAAAGGGTTGAGATGGTTCTCACTGCGAAGGCCGTAGGTTCAGTCCCTAGTAACACACACACACACACACGCACACAAATACATAGGTGTCATTTAAAATTATATCTTCAGAGGGTGTATAATAAAATATATATTTTCCATATTTTGGAGAAAATTAGCTATTACATGTGTATGAGTATATTTTCTTAATTCTGTAGTATAAACTTTTCTGTTCTATAATTTCCCAACTAAGCACACCTACTAACTATTTAAAATTACTGAGAACTGAGGGTTTTAGGTGGGTGAGAAATCTGGTAACAAAAGTATTTTTGAAATAAATTCCTTTTTAATCTTTCATTTAATCTTGGTTGATTTTTTCACTTTATAGAAATGTATATTTATTAATTTCTACAGTGTTTGAATGGATGTTTCCATGAAATCACCTGCACTATGTGTTCTCTTCCGCCTTTGCTACATTTCCGTATCTATGGGAACTTTTGCGCTTCAAAACGTAATATGAAGACTCAGCTAAAAGCTATGAATGGGCTATTTTAGTTAAAGGAATATTAAAGTAATAAAAAATAAATAACTTACCAGGACTTATCAGTATTACTCTCTCCTTATATGTATATGTACTTACATTAATTTCTAGTTTATAAAATAATAGCAAATTAAATCTTGTATGAAAATATACTAGACTGGGTAAAGGCTTATACTGTTACAACAAATCCTAGGAATCTCAATTTTAAAATTTAGTGTTCAAAAATAAAATGGTTCTGATTCTTCATGTGCTATAAATATATGTGACAAAAATTTATCTCATTTTTATTCTATTCAGTTCTGGTACTGCTACACAAAATAATTAAAAACCCACTCTAACAGAAAGACTTCAGCAAGGTGCCTGACTGAAAGAGTCTCTGTGTTTCTTTCCACAAGAAAAGATGGAAATAAGGACGGAGGGGCCATTCCACAGGCGGGTCTGACACAGAACTAGCTCTGGAGTGCACTGGAGAAGGGGCAGAGACTGCAGACAGCGGGGAGGGAGCATCGAGATGGTCTCCTAAAGAAGGTAAGAAAAAGCATAGCATCTAATAACCCGTCTCCCCAGTTAAAATCAACCCTGAACCAAAAAGGACTTTGCACAGGCAGGTAATGGGTAAGTAGGAGATTCCCAGCACCCATCGTTAACATGTCCACCAGAGGACTTTACCTCTGGAGAAGCCTGCATCCGCCACCATCCCTGGCTCAGTGTGGGGAGTTACCACGAAACAAATGCCACTGCACTACCTCAGAGGAACCCGTGGAGGCTGTGCCATCTGCCGCCAAGACTTCTGTTGTAAGGTGCTATCTTGAAAGCAAGACCATGTACGAACCCGCTAAGAGGCCCTGACCACAAGCCCTGATCTCTGAAGGTGCTGAGCACCACTCATTCACAGATCCGGGGCCCTAGAGAAATGCCTTCTGGCCAAATCCACCAAGCTGAGGGCTCAGGAAATAGCAAGGCAGCCCCACTCACCCACTCAAAGCCCTGTGAAACCAGAAAACCATTCTACAAAATTGGTAGAAGCAATTAATCCACCAGAAAAGCATTCAACATGTAGATTCAAGAAGTATAAAAAAGCAAGGTAACATGACATCTTCAAAAGAACACAAAAATCCTCTAACAGACCTTAACAAAAAGAAAATTGACTAACTGCCTTCAAGATAATTCAAAATAATGATTTTACATGCCCTAAAGAGATAAATGAGACTTATGAAAGATAATTCAATGAAGGTAGGAAAATAATTTATTATCTAGATGATACTCAAAAAGGATATAAAAATCACGAAAAACGACAAACCAGTATCTGGAAGGTCAAAGACTCAACTAATTAAGTAAAAATGTTAAGTTGACAGCCTCAATAACAGACTAGTTCAAGAAAAAGGAAGAATTTCTAAACTTTAAAATGGGTCTTTTGAAATAGCCAAATCAGACAGAAATTGAAGAAAAAAGTGAAAAATAACTTTAAAGCCTTATAAGGTATGATTAAACAAATAGTTTCACTTTAATTATTTCAAATAAATAAGAGAAAGAAAAATCACAGAAAATATATTTAATGAAATAATAGCTGAAGACATCTCAATTCTTCAAAAACATATACAAGGAGGTCAAAGAACTCCAATTTTATTCATACAAAAAGATCCTCTTAGAGACATATTATAGTTAAACTGTCAAAAGTCCACAAGGAAAGAAATGTAAAAACAGCAAGAGACAAGCATCAGATCACAAATGAGTACATCCAAATTTAAGATTTCTGACATTTCACAGTGGAGATTAACTGAAGATTGTAAGAAAAAAAGAATGTTACATTCAAGTTCATTGGGATGACATTTAAAAAAAAAAAAAAAAAACTTTCAACCAAGAACACAAAATCCAGCAAAGGTATCATTCAACAATGAAAGCAAAATAGTCTTTCCAAGAAAATCAAAACCAAGGCAATTCATTATAATCAGCAGATTAGAAATTGCAAGAAATGGTCAAAGGAATCCCATACGTGAAATTTAAAAAACAGTAAGTATCCTCGTGAAAATATGAGGAATGAGAAAATGAAACTTGCCATTAGGGCAAATGCACAAAAGAAAGAGATTATCAAACTTTATCAGTACAGAATATCATCATACAACAAAGATGAAAACAAGCAAATGTAAGCAACAGGGATACATGGAACAACCAAAAAATTTAAAAAGTGAGAAGTCCTTTCCTACTGGTAATAATTTCAAGTGTAAATAGATGGAAGTGTAATTAAATGAAAGACTTCAGCAAGGTGCCTGAGTCTGAGTCTGTGTTTCTTTCCACAAGAAAAGATGAAAACGAGGACGAAGGGGTCATTCAGACCATTTAATTCAGACCCCCATCTGAAAATTTAGACATGAGAAACAATGAAATACTATCTAGAAGACACTTCCCATGTCAGCTGAGCTTGAATGTGTCAACATGGTTGGCTTGAGACTGCCCAGGGAATTGGTGTAACACACTCTGAGGTGGGTCTGGAGGTTTCTTGGTGGCATGAGCTACATATGGCTCCTCACCATGTCTTCTCAGTGCTCTTCCCTCTTTTGCTTCTAGGGGACCATGACATCCCCAGCTTTGCCCCACCACGACATTTCACCATGACGTTTTTACCTTGGACCCTTCCAACCATGTACTCGGTCCTCTGAACCACCAACTGAAGTTGCAGGCATCAAATACTGTGCCCAGCAATGAAAAGCTGACTGACACAGAAAACTGGCACCACAGTAGTGGGGTTGCTTCTATGCCTGTGCCTGTCTGTGTGGTACAGAAGTCCTCAGAACCGGTTTGCAGGAAGAGTTGGAATGTTTGAAGATGCAGGCTAGAGAAGGTTAACAGTGCTGAAAGCATAACGTGATGGGTGATTCCATTTAGAACTTGGAAGACCAGAATCCTAATAGGAAAGTAAACAGAAAAAAGCAGCATTTAGCTGGGAACAAGTTGGGGACAAGGACTCCAGTGGCATTTGGACTACAGGCTATGTGTACTATACTCTAGTAAAAAAAGAAGTTTATATTTTCCCGTGTCCCGAGACCTTCTAGGAGACTGAGATTAAAAGCAGTGGACTAGCTGATCTTGTAGGTGAAATGTCAAAGCAGCCCAATGCCCAGGCTATGGCATAGGTACTGCTAGCTGCTTTTATCTAGATTTATACTGAGAATTGGATGAAAAAATAGTGCAGAAATTTGCAAACATTTAAATTTTACCTCAAAAGGAAGCACATGCAAAGTTGACACCAAAGGAAATATGGCTGTGGAAGAGATTAGTGCCATTAAAAATTAAGCAAGCGCTTCATGCAAGAACCGAAAAAAAGGATGACTTAAAGCCATCTCAGAAATCATCAAGGCTCATCACAGGCTCAAAGATGCAAGAATGTAAACTTCTTCTGAAGAACGACCCCTTAGGGAACCAATGCAAGAAGGACCCCCTGAGGAGCTGTTTCTCAGGATTGAGCTCTACGTACTCAGTCATCTAGGCACTCAGAGGTGATGCTGCATATACCAAAGGGAGCAACTACTGTTTAAGCTAGCAGCCGATCTTGGCATCATCCACCTGATGCTGATTTTACTGGCTTGAGGAGCACACAAGTTGTGGGGTCAGGAAAGTTCCCACACAGATTTCAAAGAAAGGCCTGAAGGTAAATAACTCAAAAGACAGTGCATAAAGCTGTTGCAATGAAGATGAATGTTCAGTGGAGATGAACCCCAGGAAGTTGGAGATGCCAGAAATAAGAATTGTCTTCCAAACAAAGCTTGAGGGTATGAATGGAGTCAGCCCAAGACAGCACGCATATAGGCTGTAATGAGCAATGTTATAGGAGTGGGATCACCCAAGCCATCTGAAACTTGCATCTCACCAGCATATTCCAAGTGCTGTGAATGGAGCTACAGAACTTAATCTTTGCCATGTTGGACTTCCATCTCACTTTGGTCCTATTTTTTCTTACTCTCATATTCTTCTGTTTTGGAATAGGAGTATTTACCCTCTGCCATGGTAACTTAGGATAATGTAACTTCTGTTTTAAATTTATTTTTACAGAATTTCACAGCTAAATTTTGCTTGTGTCTCAGAAGAAACTCTGACTGAGAGTTTTGTAAAGTTCTAGACCTGTTGAGATTTTGGGAAGCAGATAGTTGCATTTCTGGTTGTGTGCAGGATAGTTTTATTATGTTAAACCAAATTATAAACCTGCTATTTTCTTCATTTGGACATTCAGTATAGTTTAGGGACATTAGTCTGGGTGTCAAGTTGACAAATGGTAGTGTTTGATGGTTTAGCTTTCTGTGTAAACTTATTTCACTTGGGAACTACATGGGATATTGGTAGAGTACACTATTTAGTACATCTGAGTGGGTCCTGAGGTATTACATTTGATGTTATATGTGTTCCCTTGCCTGTTCTGCTGGAGTGCTGCCCTCTGCTCTCCTTCCCAACTATCATAAACTACAAAGCACTGCTCTCCTATGCTCTGCTGTCAAAATGTTCCTGGCTTGGATCCTGTACCATGTAGTGAATCCCCTGAAACTGTGAACCAAGTTAAAATTCTCCTTTGATTGGCGAATGCTAGTAATTGTGTCCCAACAATTGTGTCCCAACTTTTTAGCAAAAGTTGACTAATACTTTACCAGTAAAGGCCCCCTGGACAGTGAGGCATGGAAACAAATATTTCTTGCAAGTGGAAATCAAAAACAAGCAGGACTACCTGTATTTATATCAGCTAAAATCGATTCTTAGTAAAAAAAAAAAAAAAAAAAAAAACTTTATGAAGAGACAAATAGGTTATATAATTGTAAAGAAATCAAGCCTTCTAGAAAAATAACAGTTACAAATATATGTTCTCCTATTACCAGAATACTCAATTATTTAAAGCACACATTACAGATAGACTCCAACACAATAGTACTTGAGAATCTCAACTTCTCACTTTCTTCAATGGACCAGTCAAAATAATCATGAAAGAATTACACTTAAGCTATATTATAGACAAAATGCACCTAACAGACGTTTATGATATTTTATTCTAGAAGTATAGAAACACATTGTTGTCATAAATACATAGAACATTCGCCAGGATAGGCTATCTGTTATGCTACAAACAAATCTCAATAAATTTAAAGAATCAAAAATTTAAAGAATCATATTGTGTACTTTTCCTGATCACACTGGAACAAATTAGAAAGAAATAAGAGGAATTTTAGAAACTATGCAAATACATGGAAATTAAATATTTTCTTAAACAAGCAATACATCCATGAAGAAATCAAAGGAAATGAATAGTTTCTTGAACCAAATGAAAATGGAAACACAATGTGCCAAAAAGTATGAAATACAGCAAAATACACTGAGGGAAATTCATTGCAATAAATGCCCACATAAACACTAAAAGGATCCCAAATAAGCAATCTTGATTCAATGCAAATAATTTGAAAAGCAACAATAAACCAGCCCAATAGTAAAATGACGGAAACAATAAAGATCAGAGCACAAATCAATGGAATACTTTAACAACTACACAAAATGGAGCCACGCATGGTGGCGCGCACCTGTCATCCCAGCACTCAGGAGGCTGAGGCAGGAGGACTGTTGCGAGTTCAAGACCAGCCTGGGCTACAAAGTGAGTTCAAGGCCAGCCTGAACTGCATAGTGAAATTCTGTCTCAAAATACAAAAGAAAAGAAAAGATACACTACAGAACATGACAGAAATGAAGAATTGTTTTATTGAAAAGATAAAAATCAACAGATCTTTACCTAGATAAGAGAGAATAATCCAAATAATTCAAATCATAGGTGAAAGATAAGGTGTTACAACTGTTACCACAGAAGTATACAGGATCATTAGAAAGTACTTTAAACAACTACATGCCAACAAATAAGCAAACCTGGAAGAAATGGATAAATTTGTGAATGCGTAAAACTTACCAAGATTGTACCATGAAGACAACACCTGAAACAGACTATATAAAGAAGTGAATATCTTGCGAGAAGATTTGTAAACTATAAATACAAAATATATCATAATGTTAAAAACCTCATGGTGCTCTAAAGGAAAATCAATAAAGACAAGTCAGTCTTTCTGGGGGAAACAGACTAGTGATGAGTAATAAGATTTTACCAGTATAGCATCTCCCAACAAAGAAAAGCCAAATGCCATATGGCTTTATAGCATAATTTTTACCAAACATTTATTTTCCTGATGGTGAGGATAGACTACTAAAATTTTAAAGAAGAGTGAAACAAATATTCCCAACCTGTTTCAAAACAATTGACACTAAAGAACTTTTGCAAATTCATTTTAGGAAGCTAGCTTGACTGAAAATGAAACATGGACGATATAAAAACATAGATCAATATTCCTGATTAATATAGATGAAAAACTGCTTGTCAAAACAAAAAGAAATCAAACGCATCAGCCAAAAAGATTATATACCATCATCCACATGGATTTGTCCCAGGAATGCAAGGAGTGTTCAACATCCACAAATTATAAACATTTTAAGTCACACAAACAGAATGAAGAATAAAACCATATGATCATCTCAACATGCTAAGAAAAAGCATTTGATAAAATTAAAACTCCCACCAACAAAAAGTCTTCAAACAATTAGGTTTGAAAGAAAGGTATCTCAATACAATAAAGATTACTTATAACAAATCCAAAGTCATCATCATTCTAAATGTTGAAATCATTTCCTCTAAGATCTAGAACAAGACAAGTATATCTGCTTTTACCGCATCTATTCAAAACAGTACTGGAAGTGTTAGCCAGAAGAATTGCAGTGCAATAAAATAAAAAGGTATCCAAATAGGAGAGTAGAAAGCCAAATTATTCCTGTGGAAAGATGCCATGATTTTATATACAGAAAAAAAACTAGATATGGTCCTCCCTCACTATATCGTGGTTCATTTATTGTGGCTTCACTGTATTATGGGTTTTAAAAAAATATCTAATTCTGTATCACAGAGTTTTCTCTATATTGCATGATTTTGCAGTATATAGGTATTTATATAATATTTATGATTTTAATTGTTTTGCCTAAAAGTTTAAAACAATATAAAAATATAAAAATGTTATTCAAACATATTAAACAAATAGTAAAACGAAATAAAATACAGCATGTATTTCATCAGCAAATGAATACCGTACTGTGCACAATGGAAATGCACTATGCCACTACCGCTTGTGCCAGTTTGCCAACATGAGATTGCACACAGCACACTATTGGCTGATGGAATGGAAGGCGACCAACCACAGCACTGTGCTCTGTATCCTGGGTGCTGACCAGCTCAGTGACCTCAGCATCGGTCTGTTTGCTCTCCAGCAGTGTGCCCATATATACATTAAGCATCTCTCCTTGTCCACTTCACATGGACACCCTCAGGGAATTTCACATGTTGTTAAAGTTGCATAGGTTGAAGAGTATAGAAAGTGTTTAAGGGCATATGAAGAGTGTATAAGAGTGTGGAAAGGGTTAATAAGAGAATGGGAAATGTTTATAGGAGTGTGGGAAGACTTTATAAAACCTTAAATATATAAATAATAAAATTATACCACTGCTACTTCATGGATTTTCACCTATCCTGGGGGGTCTCTGCAACATAACTCCTGTGGTAGGTGAGGGATCACTGTATAAATAAATCACAGAGTAAAGTAAAGGTGAGGTGGAAGGAATCAAAGAAGACCTTTGGGAGATGGAGTCAGAGGTTACAAAGGGGGATAGGTTGGGCAGAAGGGACAAAGGGGTCAAAAACAATCAAGATGCATTATACACATGCCCCATTTCCCAGAACAAACATAACTATCAGGTAATATGAGCACACACCAATAACATAAAACAGAAGGAAGAGCAAAATAAACATGCTGTGAAATTTGTCTAGTCCCAGGCGGTTCCCTAATGCAAGATGCGCCTTCAATCACTCAGCCAGGCTCTAAAGCCTTCTGAACAGTCTTCCTCGACGCCCACCTTCATAACAGCAGTGAGACTTGAGCAGCATGCCCTGTTCTGAAGTGATATCTACTAAAATTACACTTGCTTAATCAGAGGCATTAGTGGTCACCTGCAGGAACTAATAGCCAACAAATATCAACTTTTACATTATTCATTATTTTCTTTATATTCTATTTTCTGATACATTTTAAACTTGCCCTTTACAGAATGTTGGAAAATTTTTTAGATTATGATGTGTTAAATAAGCATAAAATATACATTTCATAAAAATAAGTACATCACTAACTAACCCCCAAAAGAATATTCATTTTATTTTGTACTCAGAGTTAGCTCTTAAATTAATTGCTGTAAACCACTCTAAAATATTCGTTTCAAAAAAGAAGAAATTTAAACCTCTCATCGCCATGGAATCATCTATGTTGTGAAAACAAGAAAAATGATGATGTCCTCTCTGAGTGTGTTTGCATCAAAGTCCAAAGTTAATTTTTACTTTTTCCTTTATTGGCAACTTTTACAGAGTGTTTAGGTCTTGGTTTCCAGTGGGCGTTTTTCAGAGATCGTGACGCCGCACTTCTATCCAGCTTGCCAGCTTGCTCTTCCTCTTTCTTTAACTCTGTTACGTACACTTTAAATGTGCGGTGATAAGTGTTTCCCCCGGAAAGATTGACTTGTCTTTATTGATTTTCCTCCAGAGCACCTTGAGGTTTTTAACATTATGATATATTTTGTATTTATAGTTTACCAATCTTCTCGCAAGGTATTCACTTCCTTATATAGATCAATCTTTTCAGATTGTTTGAGACAGGGTTTCACTGTGTAGTTCAAGGTGGCCTTAAACTCACAGTGATCCTCCTGACCCAGCCTCCTAAGTGCTGGGATTACAAGTGTGCGCCATAATGCCTGGCCTATATAGGTCAATCTTACAAGCATCATTGTAAGCAACTGCGAATTTTAAGTTAAATGTTCTTTGCAAACATTTACTATTTGAAATGAATACTATCCTTATGAAGTGTGCTATCTATAGGCTGAAATTTTAAGTAAATGTGTTTTTACTGTATGATATTAAGAATGAAATCGCTTAAATATCTACTGTTTTCTGTGTAGTTAACTCATCATGTTTTCATTGTTGCAGAAATTACTGCTTTTTTGGTGTTCAAAGTATGAAATTAAAACTTTAAAACATTAATTCTTTGTATATTGCCTCAGTGTGGTATTTAAAATAAAAAGTGTTCTTAATGAGTTTAGGTGGGAAACAGGTTGTGTGCTGATGGCTGGATGTTGATCTGATGGCTGAACCCTCCTAAGAAAGGCTCCAGATATTGTGTAAAAAAATTTCACTTTCAAGAGTTGGTAGTGTAGAAATGAGACACCTATTTCATCCTAACTCTCAAGAGAAAAACAAAAATCTATTGGAAACACAATCTCCAAAACACTGCAGGTTCACATAAACCTCCTTCTCACACTTAGAAAGCCTAGAGCTTAAGACACCCTCATTTATCATAAACCTAAACTACAGTATCTATACCGATTAAAATAAAACATCAATACCCAGTTGTGTTGAGGCCACAGGGCTTTCTTCTGAGTACTCTGATAAGCTCATTATTTCAATAACTAGTAGGAGATTTTAACATCCTGAACAAGTAAATTTTATGAGTTGCATGTAAATAAATTATATATCAAATGCTATAGAGGACATGTATACATAAATATATTAATAAAACTAATGAATTACTTAATAATTACTTCTAAGATGTCAAACTATATCCTCAAAATGTAAAGATTTTGATTACTAAAAGAATATACAAAAAGGTCTTCACAGATATATCATCAATACTTTGTGAAAACCATTTCCTTTTGTGTCACAGCTAAGAGTGGAACTATCCACAAACCTCATATGTTGCTGGGACAGGAGTAATCCCACCAGAACCTTGAAAATGCTTTGATGCTTTAAAAAAGAAGGGTATAGGGCAAGATTTCTTGAAAACAGGATTGTATGCTGCAGGCCCTAAGAAAAAAGAAATATGAGAATTAAAACAATGTATGTTTGAAAGTTATTGATTTTCATCACATGGATATCATTAGGTTCATGCTCTTAATATATAACACAAGCAATAATCTTTGGTCCATTTTTCCTGAATGCTTAAAATCATTTGGTTTAGGCATAAAATAATAACATCTATTTTCTTAATAATTAAATGTATTACGGCTGTAATTTCCAAAAAACGGGGAAGGAGGAGAATAAAATATACTTCCTCAATATACATACACCATGGAACAAGAAACCTAATTCCTTCAGTTCCAAAATATCCCTTCGTATGTCATGAGGAGGTGGTACTTGAGCTGCCTTTAAGAAACAGGAATAGGATTTTTAAAGCAAAATGGAGATTTAACAGCATTCTGAGTGCCAAGTATCATAGAAACCAAGTACAAAAATGAAACTCGTATAAAACAGCTGGGTATAGTAAGCACTGTTAGAGTGAAATAGGACTAAATCCTAAATAACAATTTTTTTCTTAAACCAATGAGTCTCAAATTGCATTCTATAATGTCTGTGGAAATGACCACGAATATTTTGCAGGTGAGTCCCAACTCAGGAAGTTTGAACAGTTTCATTCAAATAGCTCTAGTGTTAATGTTTTATTTGTTTAGATCCCATGTAAGATTAAAAAAATTTGAACACCACTTCCATAGACAGTGACAAGATTGTGAAACCTTTATAGTAAAAATAGATTCATAAGAAAACTGACAGTTTATTAAGTAAAATCTGGCAGCCCTTTATAGGATGTGATTACTTGAAAGTGGCTAGATTTAGGAATATTAACAAGGTATTCATGAATATTAACAAGGAAATATAACAATTCAATCTTCCTAAGAGGTATAATGACCAACTAGTGTGAATAGTGACTGGATAAAAACAAAACTGAATGATGCCTGTGAAAATAGTGATACTTTCACAAAAATAAGGAATAAAGGTATCATTTCAGAAGAATATTATAAGTTTGGACATGAAGTTCTGCTGGAAATGATGGCATGATGCCCCAAAAGATGTATCCAGAAGATAGCCAGAGACTGTAAAGCTCGGCAAAAATATTTGTCTGGCGAAAAGAACGCAGTTAATCACACAGAGACAATGGTCAAAGTTTTTCAAAGTGAAAGATATGGAAAAAGAAAACTAAAGACTAAAATTGTGGGCTACACATAGGAAATGAAGGAGGAAAAGAGTCAAAAGGGAAGAAAGACGAGTACAAAGATTCTGTTACTACTTCGTAGCGCAAAACTGGAAGTTGTTCTTTTTGCCATCACACTGAGTGTCTTGTGTGTTAAGACAATGTTAGAAGTATAACGAATCAAGTGTCTCAAGGGGAGAGACGACACCAGAAGGAGCCTTATCTACGCTGTAGAGGATGCAGAATACAATTAGAAGAGCACTCCATAAGGAAATTAAATTCCCGAGTCCAGAGGCAGTGTGTAGGGAAAGACAATAAAAACAGGAAACAAAACATTGACAATAAGTATAAATAATCAAATACAGTAAATACGAAAATGGTAATGCAAAATTAATGCTCCAAATATCTTGAGATTCAAAACTACTTACTTGGAAGAATACATTCCTGACGATGCTTTAAAATCTAAATATTTTAGAATATATAGGTTTATATAAATAATTTTTAATACTTTTGCTAAATCAGTATGAGACATTTGAAAGTGTAAAGTAGAAGAGGGCATCTGGGCTTTCATCTAATCATTGTAACATCAATTAAATTAATGCTATAGATATACAAAATAAGAAAACCCTTAGAGGAAGCTAATATGTTTTTGATCTATCAAGTGACAAGTTAAGTGTTTTACTTAGCACCTGCCATCGTCCTATAAAACAATAGCATGCATGACTTTGAAATAGTATAACTTAGAGTGTAGAGTAAAACTGCATATGTTATGTACACAATATCTTTATAGATAGACTTTCATACACAAACTAAACTACATATAGGAAAAATATATTCATTACTGTAGTATCCAAAAAGAATCCCCACAAACCATTAACTTCCACAGTTAATTGAAAAGTACAGCTTTAACCATAGAGATTCATAAAAACTAGTGCAAACTACTGACCAAGCAGTACTGTGAAAATGTTTCATTCTCAATTATGAAGAAATATACTCTCTACACTCTCTCCTCTGCATGGTTCACCAAGCTACAACGACACAGCAAATGGTAAATGTGTACAACCATGGTGCTAACACATTAAAACAAAAGAAAGTATTACAGGCAGTTATAATGGATTTCTTTATTGGAATTCCCTTGAGGAGCATTGACTGAAGAAAGATCTCTTGTTTGGGGGATAGTTTGTTTGTTTGTTTGTTTGTTTGTTTGTTTGAACTGAGAACCAAACTGAGGACAGGCCGGTGCCATGCTGCCGAGCTATTTCCTGGCCCAAGATCTCTCTTAATGTGTGTCTTGCTGCACTTTTACATTTAGCCTGCTTTAAACTACCAAGTATTTTTAGAGTGTATTTCCCTTAATCCTAAATTATATTTCCAATTAAATATGCTACTGCTTATATAATATAGGTCAAAGATTTACATTGCTTCACCAATCTGATTCACATCTGAATTATGTACAATCTTTCTCCTATTTCTAGACCAAAATGCCACATTTTAATCACAGGTCAGGAAAGAAGAAAACTTCTCATTCTAAATCAAACACCTATAAAAGTGTCTGCCTGAGTTATGGCTTGCATACAATGGGAAATTCAAAAACAGGTGATTCTTATAATTACAAATTTTCCAGCCCTATGCCAACTCAGTTTCTATGAAATGTCAGCCAATGCTACAGGGCAAAATGGAAATGAACAGAAACAATGAGTAATTTAAAATAAAATTCTATGCTTCTGGCCCTTCAGTAAGCCATTTTAGTATGTTAGAGTGAACCCAGAGCAACTTCTATAAATAAAGCTGTAAAATCTCTGATTTTAAAAGAAGACTGTTTTCCTAGTGAGCTAACATGTATAAATCATGTAGTCATTCTTGCTTATGATTGCTGAGTACTTTTTTCATGTGAACATGATAAATCTACTTAAAAGTAAATATCCAATATTAAGAATAACTTTAAGAATTATAAAACATTTAGGAAATTGTTCATTGAAATAGTATAGCTTTAAAATATCTGGAGAGTTTTTATATTTATGGTACACATTTTCTCACACTGATTTGAACCTTTAGCTTTATATGTAAAAAAAGTAATAGTAAAGGTAAAATTCCAATATATAAAGAAGCATCATGAATGTCAGTGCCATCTTTAAGTTTAATGTTCTACTACTTCTAAGACTCCATTTGATTAAGTGACATTTTATATTATGATCATAGAATTGCAGTCTATGGAGCTGAACATATAAGCAGAGAAAAAAATCCAAAACATAATATTGTTTAAATTTTAACCAAAATGTCCATGGATGTTTTTAAGTATGTCACTAACTTTCCTGCCCCCAAACAAAATTAGTATTACATATTTGAAGAAATAAGGATACTTGCTCTTCAAATATTTCTTTGAGCATTTAATCTTTAAATATTTAACAGTGATATCCTGAATTCACTACAGAATTTCAGGAAATACTACCAAAACAACCTCGAAAAGTGGACTAACATAATATACTGCAAACTAAGTAGATGAAGAAATGCCTCTATTGAAGTCTATCTAACGCATGCACCTGTTAAAACATGTGTTCAAAGCACGGATTAAGCAGTAGAGCTGTCACTATTATGACACAGTCACTACTATGACATTTAAGTACAAAAGTGCATAGATCAGTTTGACTGAGATAACTCTTCAGAAAGTAGTGTCTGTTTACCTGTGTACCTCTAAGTACATGCTCATCAAAATTATGCCTTCATAAGCCCTGTCCAATGAAGTTTTTGAAAAATTGCTATAAAAAAAGATATGTTTACTCCCTGATACCATAAGTATATTGTAGGTAAGTATAATGTAAGTGAATTTGAATGACCTTCCCCATTTTTAGAATTTAGATATACCCAATTAATTATAGGAACAACTAGAAGAAAGGATAACCACCTCTGACCTAGCAGCACTTTGTATAGGCAGTCCATAAATATAATATCTGAATAATTTTATTATAAATGAACAAAGTTACCAAATAATAACATCTGAAATTGTCTTGAACATAGACAACATTACGCAATTGGCCTCAAATATTAGCAACAAATTTTCCTTTCATATCTAAATTTTGGTTTTATATCTTAACGTTCATTTTTTAAATTTAGAGCCTGCATGCAAATAAATTTCCCAAGCAAAAATGTAGACTAACTCTCAACCTGTATTTGAAGTCCTCTTACGAAGCCATTGTTATCTCAACACTCAGTTTGAAATTAACAAAGCGTTTCCTTTGGTTCTGCACTTATCTTTAGAAATAGAATACACAAAACTCAGGAAAATGCTGTTTTTGGAAGGCTTTGTGTCACAGATCAGTGTGTGTTCTTTACATGGAAATACTAACTTTATTTTTTAAATAAAACCTTTGTGTGTAGGAGAGCTATAGTAAATGAGCTACTATTTATCACCAACATTAAAGAAAATGACTAATTTTTACCATTTATAAAAGTGTGACTATTTTCCATTTCCTCATCTTGCCAGGCTCCTGGGTACATCTGCAATGGAATCTGCTGCAAGCACCTTTAACTGAATAAGCGTGCTAGATGAAACCTACATTCAGAGTTTAGTTTCCTGAAAGTTGGCATGATTTACTTACCGATGAATCAGTTAAACAAAAGTTAAATTGTCATTTATCACAAAAAATTCTGCATCCTAAAACAAATTTAGTTAATGCTCCAAAAGAATGATAAAATGTTTGTAATTCTTTGACAATGTCAGAGGTTTGCATTGATCAAATATTGAACAAGAATTAATAGGTTAACCGTGAAATATTTCTGGAAGTTTTGTGTTCTGTTTTACTAAACCTAAATTACATACAGATTTAAATCTAAATAAGATTTTTTTCTTCAAGCAAAGAGTATCGCCCACTACAACGCTGTGAACATATAATGTACGTATTCTCTAACATTATTCTTGGAATAATGAACATATATTGTGAGAATCTGGCAGGATTCCTAACTTTCAAGGCATTATCAACTACTCCCAGTTAAATTTAACCAGAACTGACAGCAGTAGTTTTTTTTATTGATGTCTGTATCCAAATAGTCGGAGGTTTTCTCATCAGACTATGTACTGAAAACCCATGGGCTTCATCACTGCCCTCCTAGAGCTTTTGGACACATCAGCCTTCCAGCCTCCAGCTAAACCCATTACACAGCTGGAAATATCCGTCAAAAAAATAGTACCCTATGTTTTAAACTAATCTTTCTCCAAGTGTGGTTCATGGACCACAAGCATTATAATCATCCAAATTAGTGTTAAAATATAGATGTCAGATCCATGCCAATCATATCTTTCAAAATCAACCAAGATAACAATTCAACAAAACCAATTCCTTTAGACCTCTAAACTACAATTTAGTGTATTGTTCTTCTAAAATATATTTAAATGCTGTTTTTCCTTTCAAATTATCTCAAGAACTAGTGATCTAGAAAATAAACTTTCTGAGTTCTAGGTGAGACATGAATTTCTCTTACAATATTATCTCAATCTGTCACATTTCTAAATGCTCATGGTAGTTTCAATAAATGCTGAACTGAACTAAATCCAGAAAGGGTTAATTTATGAGTAACCTAGAACCTACTCATATGACTTTACACATTTTAACCACCATTTTTTCATTTTACTTTCTTTTCAACAACTGTCCACAAAATAAAATGGATAACAGTCACATTTCTACTTACAGAATTAGAAGAATTTTAAGCCATAATTGAAGTTCTAGCTTTCCCTATGTAAGACGTGTGTCCTTTGTAAGTTCTCTAAATTGTGTTAAGTCTTACTTGCTTACTCTGTGAAAGAGGGATGAAATGCCCTAAAAAAATTAGTCAGCTTTCATAAAGTTATGTAATGAGTAAGGACCATATTATTCACTGTTTTTAATCCTTGAAACATACTGAGAAGAAGGAGAAATTATTATTTAAATTTCACAGGAACCTTGGTTAAATAGCAGAGCTGTGCTTTGGCTTTATTGTTTTGATGATTCTTTTCACTACTTCACTCTTGGCTTCTTAATCTCTAGTATATCCTAAAACATTAAATTTGCCCAAAAATATCCGATTACTTAAATGAGAATATTATGCTTCTACCAGAACATCTCCTCAATGGGTAAGGTGGGTGTAGGACACTGAATAAAAATTGAAGTACACTTGATAAATTTAGGGGCTTTGTTCTCAGATTATTAATTCACTTTCATAGCAAAAGTGGATATAATTATTATATTCCACTTATATTTATGAAATTATAATAAAAGCTCAAATGTAACAATTCTAAATACAAGTTGTCTGTAGACCTTTTTATTGCCACACTGCTATGTGTTAATTTTGGCACACAATTGCTATTTTCTAAGCCTACTCTAGATAACAATTTTTAAAAATGGGTGAAATGCTATTTTTCCTGAAATCCACTCATCCTATATTCCATCTATTGGTGAAGGCTGCCTCTCTGTGGCAGAATGAATGTGCATTTTCTCTGAGGGACAATTTTGTCTCTCACGTTTTTAACTGGAATAAAGATAACATGATACTGAAAATGCACAAATTTAAAAACAATATGTTTAACTACTGCTTTTAGGATTGTATATTGGTTTCACATCTAGAAATGTCTTTGGTCGCTAAGGAATAGCTACATTAATCTGGCAAGTACATACAACAAGAAATGAAAATACTGTTTCTGCTAGTAAAAGAAATCAAGTAAAATAGAATTGCTCAAATACAATGGTCATGTTTGCTGTCTCTAGTGAAAGTTGAAGTCATTATTCATTTTACACTGAGTGGCCTCCACTGGTCAAAGACTCACATTAACAGACATCACACCTACCAGAGAGCAGCTGCCATGCTGATTTCCTCAAGGAGTGTTACAAGGTGACTCCTACTATTGACTTACATTACAATTAAATAGAAATATGTCATATTTCAAGCCAAGAAGCAAATACATAAAATGAAATGATTTTTCTCACTACTGAATTTTTTAGTTGAATAGATGAAAGTAGCCACAAAAAGTCTTCAAATTATAAGATTTGTTTAGAAAGAAAATACATGCTACAATAAAAATATTGAAGTTTGGATATTTTTAACCATATGACAAATGGAAGATCAGCATTTCCACACCCCTCACAGAATGGAACAAAACAGCTTTCAATCCCATGCACATCCACCTCACATAAGGTATGATAGAAATATAAAGTGAATGCTTAAGTTTTTTTAACTTATTACAATAAAAGACACATTGGCATTAAATCTTCCCAAAAAACTCCACTTTGCTGCAAACTCATTTATCTCATTGTTCTTGCTACTTTCTGAAGCAGTTCTAGAATTTCTCTTGCATGTGTGTCTTTACAAATGAAATAATCATATTGGCACTGCCAGGTGCCATCCAGTAGCGACACAAGTTTGTGAAAATATTATGCTGTGCCCTCACTCACTTATTCACCCGATCTCATACCGTGAAACACCTAGCTGTTGCCCAAAGTCAAAATGATCACAAACTCTACACATTTTGAATCAGTTCAGGACACTGAGGCAGCTGCTGCAGCATAGGGCAGCAAATGGTAAGAACGGTGAGACAGTGAGAGAACTTTAAGAGGCATTAGAGGTAATATGCTGTAATAATTTTTTAATTTAAATAATAACTTTATTTTTTCAAACATACTTGTGTGGCCACAGAAACCTTTCCTTTCCCCAGCAAAGAAGATGCTCTCTTATCAGAAATTATAAAAACTAATTAGAAAATATTAAGACAGTCATAGTAAATCTTTTATTAAGCAATATCAAGAGGTGTTTCTTTTTACCCATAGGCATAACAGAAACCAGAAGTGAAAAAACTATACTTTGTCTTTATTATTTTAATATAGGTTAAGATTTTTATTTGAAATACACCACTAAAAACACCATTGCTTGAAAAATAGTTGAAAAATTATTATAACCTCTGATTTCTAATTATTGCAAAATCTCTTTCCCCTTTTTTTCTCTCTCTCTCTTTAACAATGTCCAAAGGAGGGGAAATAAACGTACTTGGTCCCTGTTCCAGCAAATGCTAAAATCTATTTATATGCAAATAAGCTATCCATTATTTGTATGAGAAGAAACTTATGCATAAAGGGAGCAATAAATTATCACTAGAAGCCATTAATGAAATCTATTTCAAAACATAACATTTTACAAGGGCCTTCACTCATGTGGTATTTGTTTAAGCCTTGAGGGGAAATTGTAGGGTCTACACTTAGATGAAACCTCAGACTACATTATTTCTCATGCCAAATATTTGTATAAAATATATTCATCCTTTCCTCTGAACAAACGTAACTCCAGTGAGTGGTTTTCAAGAAACTTCATCACTGAAATCAGAATCCTGTGTGTTTATCACATAATTGCCAGGCTTTGGGGTAGGGAGTTTATTTTTATTGTTATAATAATTATTATTCCTTTAGGTTTAAAATATTAACATCTTTATATTCTAATAACAGCAATGTACAAATAGATGTTTAAGAAGAACTATGAGTCCATGATAAAATGAATTTCTCTGGAGAACAGTAAATTAAGCAGTAATCAAGAAACCTATAAAATAATTTTTTGTGACTTGTCCTTTTCTTCTCGGGTTCCTTGTGCTCTTCTGTACAGTAGTTCATACCCTCCTTGCGGGCTTCAGATTTGAGCTGCAATCCTCCATTTTAACATAATCAAACCCAGGATTTGTTGTCTGTGGATTATACTTCTAAGATTTTGTTAGCAGTCTTTCTCCAGGTTTTCAATTGTCATGGCATTCTCTAAAAGTTCTTTCTAATATCTTTGTAAATATGAGAGATTTCTCTTTAGTAGGTTTTAGATAAAGGTATTTTATTTTGGTGCTTATACATATGGAATCTATATTTCTACATGGCATTTTGTAAAGGCCTAATTTTATTCAGCAAATGTGTCACTTTTCCCAATATGATCTACTAAATAACTTTTCCTTACCCACTGATATGTGGTGACATCCTTACAATAAGTTGTATTCATGTATGGATGGATATATTTCTGAGTTTTGTGGGTGTTGTTTTCTTTTTTTCACAATCCATTTGCCTTGCAAAAAACTACATTGTTTTTATTAATATAGATTCATCTTATATTTTAATGAATGGTATGGGAATTCCTCTCCTTCATTCTTTTTTTTTTTTTCTTTGGTTTTCAAGTACCTTTATTTTTACATACACTTCAGTCTGTTTATCAGTTTCCTCAAGAAGTCCAATTTGCATCTTAATTGCAATTTCATTTGTAGATTAAAATATAAAATATTGGTATGTGATTTTATAAAGTAATCATTCTCAAAGGATAGCTCTGTAGCTATACAGGTCATGATTAGAATTGTATCTGTATCCATTATTAGAACTTTAAAATTCTTTTTTATGGAAATAGTTTTTTGGCTAATTCCTAGAAAGTCTATTCCTCTTGAAATTTGATCTTTATTATTTTTTGTCAAACACCACTGCTAATCATTCTTATATCCAATAAGTGTGGTAAATTTTTCTTTAGTTCTAGTAATTTCTGGGCTTTTAATTTTAAAATGCTATAGAATATTATCATCCACAATTTAAGATAGCTTCAACCCCTCACTTCTTTTCTTTTCATCCGTGTTCATAGTATTCTCTCTTTAGGCACTGATAATGAACTACATTCTGCACTCTGCCACGAAGCTGGAATGGTAGTGAATATCCTTGTCTCGCATCCTTTAATAAAAACACTGCAGCAGAGTAACAAGTCAGAGCTGTAACAGTGTGCAGATCTTAGGTTACTACCTTTACCAAGTCATTGAAGCTACTTGTTTTCATGGCTTTCTGAGCTTTTGTTATTTGTTTTTGTCAGAGGTAGGTGAATTTAAAAGACTTTCTACAGCTCTTGATAAAAGTGCTTCTGGAAGGAGTACAGTGCAGAAGAATAGAAACACTGGCATATACTGCTACCAAAACTCCTGGCATCTCACCCTGCTGACTCAGCTCTACCGTCAAATGCCCAAGCGCTGCAGATGCCGTCACTCCCCACTCCCACTACACTTCACATGGTGTAAAGAGGAAGTATCGCAGGGAAATGAGAATGAAGTATTCTGGTGGCAAGATAATCAGGAGTCTGACGTAGTTATTCTCAGAAAAACTGACTACTCCGTATACTGTATCATGCCTCTGCCAACTACAGCAGAGTACCAAGTCAGAATTGTATAAAAAGAGGCAAAGAAAATGTCAGGGTTTACAGAATGAAAAGTTTCTGTAGATAAGGAGGGGTGCTATGGGCACACAATGTGCATATACTTAATGACACTGAACTGCACACTTAATTTTATGTGGTGTGCATTTTACCACAATTTAAAATATAGAAGTCCCAGTTACTTGTATAAGATTATAGTGGCTAATTAAAATATAACAAATTTTAACTAAATAGTTCCATTAATCATAAAACAAATAATTCAAGTGATTTTTCTGTGCTAAGAATATTTTAGTTTGAGAAAACTAATGGTCTTGGCTCTAAAACCATACAAAGAAAATTAATCCATGCATTCTGCTTGCCACACTATTGAATAATTTTAAAATTTTTTCTGAAAGTTTGAAGGAATAGGCCAAAGGCTATTGCTTTTCTCCAAGTCTATCCAATCTGATTTGTTGCCATATGCATGTACCTCACGCACACCAAATGTACACACATACACTCAGATGCAATATGACCTTGTTCCCAGGTGCCTCCTAGGCTTTTTTCATACAATCTGCAGGGACATTTCATAAACTTAGCAAGAAGTGTAAAATAGCATGCCACGGTGAAAATTAAATCCCAATTAGGTACTACTTTCATCTCTGTGATTCCTCTTTCTAAAGTTGTATGTTCAATTGTGTGTCCAGGGAGAAACAAAATTTTGAAAAGAAAGTATTATGTGTCACACTTAAATATCTGAGGTTTTTAATGCATTTGAAATTCCCAAAGTTTTTAGAAAAAATAGTTGAAAACTAGGTACATAATTACTTACAGTTTAGCTTCCATATAAAATTTTATCAAAAAGTAAAATTACATAAATAAATATATTAGGCTGGGTATGTGGCCCACACCCATAATCCTAGCACTCAGGAGGCTGAGGCAGGAGGATCACTGAGAGTTTGAGGACAGCCTGGGCTACACAGTGAGTACAAAGCCAGCCTGAACTGCATAGCGAGACCCTGTCTCAGAAAAACCAAAAATAAATGAATAAACAAATAAATAAATAAATAAGACATATTACATGTAGCCATATTATATTCTTCTGTAATAAAATGTGTTACCACATAATTTCATATTACCCTTAAATTTGTCTAAGTATTTATATTCCTTAATACAACTATTTAAAAATTAAACTAAGTTGTCTTATATGAGTGTGATAATCTCTACGTAATTTTCTAGCACATTTTCTTGGGTTTGTATTTTGCTTTTGATTCTGTTATGTGCTGTGTTTTGTATCTCCATGAAAAGATGCTATGTTTAGTACAAAAGAGGCGGAGTAGGGAGAAGGTAACATTGTCTATTTCAATATCTTTCAGACACACGAGTACCGATGCTCTTTCCCCCACACTGAAGCAGTGTTCTGCCTGCTCTTAGTAGAATGAACATTTTCACAGGATATTAGTTGTTATCAAGTGCTATAAAGTATCCTGTGGTCAAATATATGTGGAGAAAGTTGGATCAAAAAGATTAAAATGTTTCCTTATTAGAAGTTATATGAAAACCCATGACATGCTAATTTATTAATTAAAAACTAAGTGCAGGGTGTAAATTTCCAACACAAGTTTATGATGGAGTCCTTTTCTTTCAAAATCATCTCATGGGGTGAGGCTTTGTATAAAATACTTTAGGAATTTTTTATATCCAGGATAGCCACAATAGCTCCTCAAATTCTAATGTTATTTTCAATGTACTAATTCTAAAACTGTTAGTGATGTTTGAAAAGTACAAATGAAATAAAGCAAAGAAAGAATTACAATAATGATATTTTCTATTATTAAAAGTATAAGTAAATTAAAGTTAAATGGGTTACATCAAAATCCATTCTGTCTCCTTTGGTCTTGGATATTACAGGACAGCGCTCTGGTAGTTTCCACAAGAGTCATCCTTCGAGAATGCACTCTATTATCTAAGCAAACAATAGCCGCATCCAGCCAACATTTAACATCTGAAGATAACCATAAAGTATAAACCAAAGAATGGCATCAACAGTGGAAAATATTGTCTATAGCTGGTCACACCTGCAAGGAAATTATTCATTTATATTCTCTTCAATCTATCTTGATTTTTAAAAACTACAGCAGCAAAGTAGCTGTGATAAGGTTGAAACTTGTATGACAAATTATGTTAAACTGTAAAGCAAAAATATGAATAATCAGAGAAATAAAATACTGAGGTCTAAAATTCCACCTACTGATAAACATTGTCCAAAAACTTTTATATTACTCTCATAACATTTTTAATGGTTATTGGTATCTTTGAAATTTAATATGAGACCACATATAAATCAATAGGTTGGTATAAATTGTTTGCTTTTAGACTAAAAATAAATCTGTATGTAGAAGTATTTTCCACTTTGTCATTATCTTCACAATTAATTTCCTTTTCAGTATAGCAAGACAAATTTATTCAAGGTCCTCATAAAGAGAGCTAATACTGGTGTTTTATAAAGCCTCATTTAACCTAAGAATGTAACACTTTCAAATTCAAGTGTACCTGTTGAAGCAGGTGGCCAAGAGCTGAGAAAAAAAATGTTCCACAAGGAAAGACATCAGTTGGACTTACATAACCTGTATAGAGTTACATGAACTACCAGGTAAATATGAACAAACCACTCACGGGTCTAAGGGCAGAAGCTGTGACTAGCAGCCCAGGAGACACTGAGGACAAAAGGAGTTGCAACTCAGCCAGGCCAGGGCAGACGATGCCCTCCGTTCTCCTAGACACGGAGGACAGTGTGAAAGCCCACTCTTCGCTGACTGCCTGGCACTGGCAAGGGAAGCACTCTGTCCCATTTCCTAATTCTCTCATTTTCTCTCTTCCCTCCACCATTCATATGCTATGAGCGCAGCAGATACAATATGTGTGCAAAAGGAAATAAGAGTCAGTCAGTGCTGTACCTGAAATAGTAGCATTCTTGGACACTGCAGAGTAACCCTCACCAAAACTGTGCTTAGAGGATCAAAAAAGAAAAGAAAAGAACTGCAAACACATCAGCAGATTCTGCCAAACTTGCCTCCTTCCTCAATCTCCAAATATACTTCCTTCCCTCTGCACCCCTCCTCCCACCATCACAAATATTTCTTCAGACATCTTCTAAACATGAGTCCCTTATCCTAGCTTTTTAAATAATCCCACCAGTGCCTGCCTTCCTATTTTTCACCTATGGATACACTGCTTTACCCCTCTCTTCTAACTGATTAACCTCGTCTTTTCCCCTTACTCCTCCCTTCATATCCCAGACTAACTGCTAGTGGCAATGTAGTATTAGTCTGTCATGGGGATTGATAAAAAGACACAGCTGTCAAAATTGTAAAAACAAGTTTTAATGTTCATGATTAAAGTATGGTTGGATCTGCTAATGCTGGTATAACCCACAGGAATTCTCTCTTTGGTTGAATTAGTAGACAATATCTCTTGAAAAATAAGGGCAAAATCATATCACTGGAAAGAAGAATCTAACTAAAGAAATATTTATACAAACAAAAAAGACATTTTCCCTTTACTTGAACTCAAGCCATAGCACACACACAAGCTCACATATGCGCACACACACACACACACACACACACACACACACACATAAAAAACAAGGCAACAAAAACTCCAAAATCTACCTAAGGAGATTCAAACAGAACACTGAAAAACAGAAGAACATCATATAGCAGAATTGTATAAAATTACCAAGAGGAATCAAAGAAATTTGGTAACCTCCAATCTGATATAATCAGATAGCAGAGTTAATAAAGTAATCGACTGATGAATGTAAAGAGTCAAATAACAAATTACAAGAGTTAACAAAAACCATTTAAAAGATGCCAAATTTATCAAAGAAATGGAGTCTGTGAAAAGGTTCTAATCACCCAGAGACAAAGAACTGTACTGAATATATATAAGCAGAAGTGACCGATGTGAGGAGAGTGTCAGGTCTGGAGGGTACGTCTGATGTGAAGACAATAGACACAGGGATACCTTAGCAACAGCAAGTGAGCAATGAAGATTGATCCTGCAGCTACTAGCTGATGCTGAGAAGACTAACTGAAGAAAAATTTCAATTAGAAAAAGATAAATAAAAGTCTGCTTTCAGAAGTCATAGCAGAATTCTTTCTGAGTATGAGGAAAGAATTCAACACAGAGATAAGCAAAGTATAAAACACCAAATATTCATGACTGAAGAGAAATTCTCCATGACACATCACAGTCAAAATTCCAGAAATTGCACACAAGGAGAAAATCTTAAAAGCTAACAAACAAAAGCAAAAAATCACTTATAAAGGTAAACCCATTGAGATTATAGAAGATTTCACAATCCAAATTTTAAAGACCAAGAGACCTTGAAGTGTTTCACACCATAAAAGAAAACAGATTTCCAGTGAGACTAATATATTCTGCAAAAATATGTTTCAAAATTGATGGAAAAATAAGGATTTCCCACAACACCTTAAGAAATACATGAACACCGAATCAGTACTCCAAAGTAATTTTAAAGACATCCCAGAAAAAGGCAATGAAGTCAATGATGCCAGAAAGTCTGGTGGGATTAATATATCAAGCAAGAAGAGAAGTTAAACAAGAAGTGGAAATATTGGAATCAACAACGTAATGCAATAATGGGAATAACTCTGACCTGTCAGTGTAATTATCAACATAAATGATTTCAAAATCCCAGTCAAAAGACACAGGTTGGCTGACTCGGTATAAAACAAAACCCAACAATATGCTGCATAGAGCCCATATCCAACCAATAAAATTCATACACTACAAATCAAAGAATAGAGAACAATACTCCCTGCATCAGCACCCCAAAGCAAACAGGAATAGCATTCTTATTTTCAGACAAAGGATTTCAAGTTAAAACTAATCTGAAGAGGAAATGAAGGTCACTAAATATTAATTCAGGAAAAAAAATCTACAGGAAGAGTTAACAACTGTAAATATATGTGCACCCCAAACTGGCACACTTACCTTCATAAAATAAATACTATAAGACCAAAAACAAAAGATAAATAAACATCAGAATGATAGTAGGGAACCACAACATCCCACTTATACAAAAAGATAGGTCAATTAGGAAAACCTCAACAAATAAATATCAAAGGGATATTTGATAGCTTCATAAAATGACCTTAATAGTAACTACTTGCCCTCTTCCAGCTTCAAAAAATAACTTAATAGATAACTAGTTGCCCCTCTGCCATGCCACCTGCCTTGCAGCCAACCAACTATGCACTGAAACCACTACAAACTATGAGCCAAAGTAAATCTTTCTTCCTTTAAATTGTGGGTGTTAGGTATTATCTTAGTGATAAATAAGAAACTAAGACAGATTTTGGAACCAGAGAAGTGAGTTAGTTGCTATAATACTACCTGACCATGTCGTTCAGAAGCCTTTGGAACTTGTTTGCAGGAGAAATTAGAAAAGTTTGGAGATGCAGGCTGGAAAAGCAGCCTTACAGTGCTGTAAGCCAAGTCTGGTGGGAAATTCTGGTCAGAACTCAGAAGACCAGGATGTAGAAAGAAATGAAGCAAGTAAAGACTAGGCTCACGAGGTTTTATTTGGGAACTGTATTGACACTTGAACTACAAGCCATGTGTGTTATACTTTGGCAGAAAATTTATCTACAATTTTCTTGAGAACTTTCAGGAGATTGCATAAGGACAGTGGACTAATAAATCTGGTGAGGAAATTTCAAGGCAACCAAACAGGCTGTGGCTTGGGTACATTTGGGGACTTTTGCCCAGCTCTGCATTGAGAATCAAGAGCAAACAGCCAAGCAGAATGATGTAAAATCTTTTGAGTCTGGCCACAGAGGAAACTCCAGTAAAGGTGGCACCTGCAGAGATGGAGCAGAAGAGAACTTGTTTACAGAAAAGATTAGCATTAAAACAATGCCTAGTACTCGGGAACAGGACAATAGTAAAAAGGCTATAAGGGACTCTGAGAAGAAAAGTATCCATACTTGGCAGACTCAGAATGGCAAAATTGAAAGATTCTATTTTGAGAAGAGAAACCCAGCACACCATGCTCCAGAACAGCAGCAGCCTAGAGAATGGATATGTAGTCATCTACGTGCTCAGAGACCCCCTATAGCCATGATAAAAGGAAGACTGGTGACAGCTCCAGCTGGCAACAGACCTTAGCACCATCCACATGTTGCCAGTTTTACACCCACGCAGAACACAAGAGCTATGGGGCAGGAAGGTTTCCAACCATATATCAGAAGGCCAAGAGGCCAGGCAGTGAGCCCTGAGAAGCAATGCGTGAAGCTGTGACTACAAAGTTAAAGGTACAGTGGAGACCCTAGAAAGATGGAAAAGATAGGAATGTGGAACATCTGAGGAAAGCTGCAAGCAGTGAGCAAAGCCAGCCCAAAAGAGAGCTGGGGAAGGAAGTTAAATGGATGGATCCACTCATGCCCACTGGGATACACATCCTGCCATAGATTGCCCTGGATGCTGGACATGGAGCTATGGAATTTAATGCTTTCCCTGTTGGATTTTGTTTTGGTTTTGGTTCCATTTCTGCCTACTACCCTATTCTCCCTTTTGGAATAGGAATGCTAATCCTATGCCTTTGTATGTTGGAAGTATTTAACTTTCTTTTCATTTTTACAAGAGCTCTCAGTTAAGAGTTTGCTTAACTCCAAGAAGACTTTGGACTTGAATTTTTCAAAAGTGCTAAAACTGTAAAGACTTAAGGCAACTCTAAGAAATAGACTAAATATATTTTGCATGAAGAGATGTGCATGAGTCTTTTGCGGACCAGGGTGGAATGTTATAATTTATACCTGGTTATACACACAAAGCTTCGGGTACTCATAGAGTGGTCTTTTGGGTAAGATCAGATCATGGGAGTTTGGTTCTCATCCTTGAACTAGTAAGCTGATGAATGTATAGCTCAAAATGATGTTGATAGGCAAAGGCTGGTGGAAGAAGGTGGGGAGTAGTGTAGGAGGGTGAACCTCCCTCTCTTGTCCTTTGATGCCACCGCCCCATGAGCAGTACCTCCAGTTCCATGGCCTCTTGTATTGGAGCCACCCAGCTATGAACTGAAACCTCTACAAACTCAGCTAAAAAATGCCTTTTCACTTTAAATTGTGATTGTCGGGTATTGTGTCTCAGCAATGACTAAGAAACTAAGGCATTATTCTAAGCTAGAAGGTCAATTTCTTTCTTTGCATTTTTCATTCTTTTAATAATCAAATATTAAAACCTGTTATGCTGGCCACTGTAAAGTAGTAATATGTAAGTAAGATATAGTTGAATTATGTTACCATTTTCCTTACTTCACACAGGACATACCTTCAAAAATATCTTCTTGAATAAGACCTTCCATATGATTCTAGAGAATTCTGTTTCCATGAATTTGATGATGAACTAAGATCAGGACAGGTGACATCCTGTTGAAATTATGGGGGAAGATGGGAGGAACTGGATGGGCAAGAGGAAGTAAAAAGAATTAGGATGTATTCCATTCTAGCAAATGGACCACATGCTAGCCAATAAAGCATGTGTAAGTGAATAAAAACAATCAAGATTATCCCATGTTTACTATCTGATCATAGTACACTATGAATGAGAAAAAAAAACCACACAAGTTTTTGCAAACACTCTAATATTAAATAACATAGTCATGAGTAATGAGTAGGTCATATAATCAATCAAAAAAGATATAAACAATTCCTAAAATCAAATGATAATGCCAGTACAACATATCACAACCTGTGGGACACAATGAAAGGACTCCCAGGGGAAAGTTTACTGCTATAAATGCACATGTGAGAAAAGCAAAATAAGCACAAATAAATAATCTAATGACACATTTGAAGGTCCTAGAAGAATATGAACTGTCTAAATACAAGCCAAATATAAGCAAAGAAAGTATAAAGATCCAAGCAGAAATTAATGAAATTGAGTCTAAGAAATATGCAAAGAATTAATGCAATGGCAAATATAATAACAAATAATAAATAAACTGTTAGCCAAACCTAACAAAAGAAGGAAAGCAAAGATTCACATTAATATAGATAGAACTGAAAAAGACAAAATTGCAGCAGGCATCACCAAACTCCAGATTATTAGCAACTGTTATGAAAACCTGTACTCTGACATACTGTAATCTAGAAGAAAACAACAGATTCCTAGAAATGTATGAATTGCTAAAAATGAACCAAGAAGGCACTAAAGCCTTTAATAGTAAAAAAAAAAAAAAAAGCAATGTATTTCAGGGAAAAATAAATCTACCGATGAAGAAAATCCCAGGACACAGTAAATTCTCCACTAAATTCTACAAGGTCTTAGGGAAGATCTAACACTATTACTCCTCAAACTCTTTAGTGAAACTAAAAGGAGAGGAGTACTCTCAAATTCATTCCTTGAAGTTGACATCACCTTGATTCCAAACCCAGACAGGGACTCAACTGAAGAAAACTGCAGGCCAGTCTCTTTAATGAACATAGACACAAAACTCCTCAACAAGATACTAGTAAATAGAATGCAACAAATAGTCAAAAATATCATAAAATACACGCAAAAGATTGAATTTAGACCAATATCTCATACCATGTTCCAAAATAAAATCAAAATGCGTCAGTGACCTACATATTAAAGCAGAAACAATATTCTCGAAGATAAAATAAGTAAAAGTCCTGAAGACAGAGGCACAGGTCAGGGCTTTCTAAACAACCTTGATTGCACAAGAAGTAACATCAAAAATCGACAAATTAGATCATATCAAATTAAAGCATCTCTGTATAGAAAAGGTAACAAACAAGAGAAAAAAGAGACTAAGTAATGAACAAAATTTGGGGCAGTTCCCCCGTAAAGAACTAATATCTAGAACAGTATTTTTAAAAGACTTCCCCAAATTGAAGACCCAATTAGAAAAAAGGCAACTAACAAGAATAGACACTTCACTTATGAGTATAGTCTCTGAATTGTTTTTATTGTTTTTGTGTTGTTTTGGTTTTCTTTGTTTTTGTTTCTATTATTTTTCCTTTAAAATAAAATTTTAAAGAACAGACAGAAAAAGAAAGAGACACTTCTCAAAACAGGCTGGGTATGGTGGCACACATCTGTAATCTCAACACTCAGGAGGCTGAGGTAGGAGGATTGTTGTGAGTTTGAGACCAGCCTGGGCTACAAAGTGAGCTCAAAGCCGACCTGAACTTCATAGCGAGACCCTGTCTCAAAAAGACAAAGAAAAAGAAAACAATAAGTGCAAATGGTCAATGAATACATGAAACAGTGTTTATCACCTCTGGTGATCAGAGAAATTTAATTTAAAACAACACAGAGATTCCTCTTACTCCAGAAAGAATGGCCATGATCAAGAAATCAAATATAAATGTTGCTGAGGCTTCAGAGGAAAAAGCACCTCTGTACCTAGGTGGTTAGAATGTGTTCTAGGACAAGCACTAAAGGAATCCATATGGAAATTTCTCAGAAAAGTTACATTTGAAATTCCATTCCACATAGCTGCCCCTCTTCTAGGTATCTCCCTGAAAGAATTAAAGACAGTGACATATTCCAGTGACCTAAATATCTAAATCTTGGGAGCAATTTATATATTCACCAAGAAATAAATGTATAAAGAAAGTGAGGTATTTATATACAATATGATACTGTACTACTTTTCAAAAGGATACATTTGGGTTATTTGTAGGAAAACACATGCACCTTGAGATCATAATAGTAAGTGAAATATATCAGACTTTCAAAATTACATATCATGTAGTTTTTTTCTTGCATGAGAAACTCAGACTATAAATTATTTAAAGAGCAAAGTAAAAGACAATAGGAAACAAGGAAATAGATCCTTTGAAAATGCGAAAGAGAGCTATAGATGGAAGGTTGGAAGGGGAAGGGAGAAATAAATAACACAAATTAAAATATACAAGGTGCATGAACCAACCCCCCCCCATTATGAATGTGATCATTGGGTATTACCAATATGTACCAATGGAAAAATGTAAAATACATTGAAATAAAGAGCAGAACTTGTATAGGGGAGGGCGGGGTGAGTAAATGAGGGCAACCCAGGGAGATGTCAGGTGAAGGGTACAAAGACACAGTACTGCAGGGTGAGCAAGCCTAAGATCTAAAATACAGCACGAATAGTGTAGTTAATAAATCACATTATGAGACTTTACTAGAGGAACAGATTGTAGGTGCTCTTACCTCAGAGGGTAAAGAGTTGCTTACAGGAAATGAGAGCTGTTTTAATTGGTTTGACTATACTAACATTACACCATGTATACTTGTTTCAAAACATCACACTATAGAGTTTAAATACACACAATAAGAACATTTTTAAAATAAAAAAGACACACGATTTTTTAAAATGCCTTTTCCTTTCCTTGAGGCATGGATTGAAGGGGAGGTAGCAAGGAAAGCTACCTTTTTCTTCTGTTCTGTCTCACTTCATGTTAAGATGTGCGCTGCAGAGTGTCAGAAGGCAAGACCTGGAACCGCTTGGTTACCTGTGAACAGTCACGCTTTAGATTGACGTTACGCCAAAGCTCACTTTAGCATTGTGCCTTTGCAAAGAGTAACTGCATTTAATGGTCAGAGTGAATCATAAATCAGGTTAAACACATATGGACACAGGCTTGAGGGAATGTTTAAATTTTGCCTATTGTCTCATTTACATATTATTCTTTGTATTTACACAAACAATTCCGAATTTTAAATAGTTATTCTGGAGACTACAATAAACCAAAAATATTTTAACTTTTCCAAAATATTTATACTATGAATAATCTATAAATAATATTTTATTTTTATATTCTGGATGGCTAATTTGTAGAAACCAAAGTTAAAGAACATTTCGCATCTTCAGTTATAAGTGTAATTTAATTAGACAGTATAGTAGAATACTAGAAAAGAGAGAGAATGAAAAATAGAAAGATTGGGCTGTAAGGGAAAGAACTGGGCCATAACTACAGGCTGAAGCTTCTGCATTTATGGAACAGTCAGTGGTGAGGCAGGGAACATTAGAGTTTGGAAATGGACTCACCAGAGTTGTGCTATAAGAGACTTTTGAACCAGTCACGCTTCCACATATGAGAATAATATAAATGGCTGATGAGATGGTGCTTTGTTTTCTTCTGTAATCTTATGTCCTGTAAACTTTACAATACTACCTGTATTACTCAGAACATATCCTGTGGTATTGTGAGTAATAGGGAACAGTCAGTGACAGGAAATGTGCTCTTTGACTGAGGGAGCGAGGAGAGCAGAGTGTCCCTCTATTTATGTGTATTAAATCCCTATAATACTTAAATGCGAGCATTTAAATTATATTGCACATTTAGTAAAATGGCTCATTTTTAATTTTAGTAACAGGTTTAATGGGTTGAGTTGATTATTCATGTGAGACTTCTATTACTATATTCAGAATATTAAATCAAAACAGGGTTCAGATGGAAGATTCCAGTAAATTCCTTTCATTTCTTTGTCATCTTTTCATTACATAAAAGAGAATTGTAATGCTTTAAAAAGTGCTTTTCCAATCACCAATGAAATTTCGCTTCTTAGTTATGCTGGATCGAACTTCCAGAAATAATTCTTTATAAAACTGCCTATTCAATCAGTCTAGAAACAGGCTAATGATTTAAGATACAAGAAATGTGTCTGCAGTATGGTACAATTTATGAACTTGAATCGACACTGCAAAACATGGGCCTAATCCAGAACTACTTTCAGCCAAATTTAAGTCATACTTACCTTCTTTTTCAGACATCATTGTTCAAATCTGAAAGTAAAACTGTATGGAAGGTGTCCCTAATTGGTGCAATAAATCAAATTCACATCAGCGAAAAAGCAATTAAGGCACATTTAATACCTTTCCACTTTAAATCAGTCTATAAAATTCTGTGCTAATCTCTGTACAAAACTTTTTTGAAGCTAAAGATAGTTTTTCTTCTTCATTTTCTGCTTAATCTATTGATTTTGGGAAAGATCATCTCATATATTCATTAAAGGCTATAAAATATGCTATAATTATACAATATCATAGCCTGCTATTTCATTAAAATATACTTTTTTACCATGTGATATTATTGGTAAAATTAATAATGTAAATAACTGTAAGAACAGCTGTTTTCTTTAAAACTACAGGAAAACATCCTTAGAATTTACTAAAAACTTCAGTCAATGAAACTTACTCTTCATATTGACTTACATGGGACTTTGTTTTTCAGCGCACGTATATTAAAATTCAACCAATAAGGGTTGGGGATATGGCTCAGTGGAATAAGCACTTGCCTGGCAAGCGCAAGGTCCTGAGTTCGATCCCTGGTACCACACACACAAAAAATAAAACAAAACAAAATCAACCAAGAGCCAGGCGTGGTGGCACACACCTGCAATCCCAGCACTCAGGAGGCTGAGGCAGGAGGATCATGGCAATTTCGAGATCAGCCTGGGCTACAAAGTAAGCAAGGCCAGCCTAAACTGCATAGTGAGACCCTCTCAAAAAGACAAAAAAAAATTTAAAAACTGAAAAATGAAAAATAAAATTCAACTAAGAGCTTTCTGGGAAAGCTCATGATGTATTTATACATGACTGCCTTTACAAAACATTCATCTGGGATGGTTAAAAATTAGCTGAATGAGTAGCAAGCATTTTAATACTTATTTGAAAAAGTAAAGAGCTAACATTAACATCTGCATTTCTAATCTTCCGTATGAGATATAGTAAGAAAGGATGAGTTATCTAAGCTAATTTATCTTTTGGGCTCAAGCACCTCATATTTTTCTCTAAAAGGTTGTGGATGTTCCAGTAGGGGACTTCTGCGTGTTGTAAACTTTATATCAAGCTTAGTTTTCTCAGCAGTCATTTGATAACAATAAAAGAAGTGCGGCAGAATGTAAAGTTATGAAAGAGATACACTCAGCAGAACTATGGGTAGTATCAGCTAGGCCTTAGCATATTCTATTACCTTGTATGCACATACAATGCTGTCATTTTGAATCTTTAACATCTTAAATTAAAAGGTACCATAAAACATCTAAAACCAGCCCCTCACCACAACCTCATGGGAGCCAAGCTGCATCCTGGACAGCTTCTGGAGCCTTAGTGATCATGCCCCATCACTCTCCCACGGGCATGAGAGACACACTGTGCCCCAAACAGCTTCAGGAACCTCAGTGAGCCACTCCCACCCCTAAGCCACGAGCATAATAGACATGTTGAACCCTAGACAGCTTTGGGAGCCTTGGTGACCATGCCTCAACTCCCTTGATAACACTGGGGAGCCAAGCTGAGCCCCAGACAGCTTCAGAAGCAGCACTGGCCATACCTCATCCCTCACCCACTGGCATAGGAAACCAGCTGAGACCCAGAAAGATTTAGGAGCCTCCATGAGCTGCCCACAAACCTCTCCTACTGGTATAAGAGCCATGCTGAGCCACAGAAAGCTTTGGGAGGCTTGGTGACCACATCTCACCACACAAAACCACCCTGAAGGAAGCCAAGCTGAGCACTAGACAGCTTCAGGAACTTTAATGAGATTCCCCCACCCAGCCCCCACTGGTATAGGAGCCACGCTGAGGCCCAGAAGCCAGTGGGAGTCTTGGTAACTTGCCAACCTCCCTCCATAGCACCATGGAGCCACGCTGAGAACCAGGGAACTTTGGAAGCCTTGCTCTGCCACTCCCACACTATCCTGGGAGTGAAGTTGAACACCAAGGAAACTAGATCTTCAAAAATGACAAAACAAAGGAGCAAAATGCAATCTCAGACTTCCACCTGACCTATAGCAAATCCAGGAGGCATCAACATATAAGACCTTGGAAGTCACACATCTGAATTTCTGAAATGATAGCAACTGAAATAAGGAAACAACTTCATCAGGCCATAGAAGAAATCAGATCAAAAATAATCTCTCAAGTGAAGAAATGACAACAATAATGAAAGAATGGCATAGCATATCCAAAGAAGACACAGATTAAAAAAGAACAGAAGACCATAAAAAAATTGGAAACCTTAAAGAACAATATAAGAAAGAAGTAGAATGCATGAAATAGATTCAAACAGATATCAGGAAAATTAAAAATTCCATCAAAAGCTGGCAAAATGATTTGAACAAAGCAGAAGAAAGACTTTCAGACATTGAAGACAGCATTGCAGCTAATGATCCCAAAAGGAAAGATCTCTTAAAAATAACGAGGACACAGGAAATAATTCAACAGCTACAAGATGAGGCAAACAAAAACACTGTAACATTAACAGGTGTCAATGAAACAGCAGGAGTCAACACAAATGATATAAAAAGATTATTTACAGAAGTAGTAGCAGAAAATTTCCAATCATTGAAAAAGAATCTGACATACAGTCAAGTGAGGCATATAGAACTCCAATTAGCCTTAACCAAAATAAAACTACACTCACACATATAATAATCAAGATCCCAGAAATTCATCACAAGAGCAGAATATTAAAACTGTTACAGAAAAGAAACAGATCACCTATAAAGGAAAGCCCATCAGAATAAGGACAGATTTCTCAACACAAACTATCAAGTCAAAAAGAGCTTGAAGTCAAGTATTTCAGGTCCTCAATAAAAATATTTCCAACCCATATTGATGTACCTTGCAAAACCATCTTTCCAAAATAATGGAGAAATAAAACATTCCCATGGCAAAGAACAATGGAAGAAATTCATGAACACCAAACCAACCCTACAAAGAGTACTAAAAATATTCTACAAAGAGATAAAAATGACCACAATTTCAAGAACAAAAATAGAAAAGAACCACCGAGCAGAGCAATCATTTAAACAAAGGGAAAAGACAAGGAAGCAACTAGAAAATAACATGATAAAGATAAGCCAATACATATCAATTATAACCATTAATTTAAATGGTCTCAATTCACCAATCAAAAGAAGCACACTGGGGGCTGGGGATATAGCTCAGTGGAATAAGCGCCTGCCTAGCAGGTGCAGGGTCCTGAGTTCAATCACCAGTACCGCCAAAGAAAAGAAGCACACTGGCAGAGTAGATCAAGAAACAAAATAAAAAAATATGCTATATACAAGAAACACATTTAACTCCAAAGGAAATTCATAGTTTGGAAGTCAAAGGATGGAAAGCAATACTACACACTACAAGAAACCAGAAAAAAAGTGAGGCTAGCTATTCTGTAAGTAGATAATGTGAACTTCAAACCAAGAGAGATCAAAAGAGGTACATAAGGCCACAACATACTTGTTAGGGGGAAAATGCAAGAGGAAGAGATAACAATCATAAATGTAAGAAACACAGAAGCACCCAACTATATAAGAAAATTTTAACAGACGTCAAAAATTTAAAAAGCAGTAACACAATCATAACAGGGGAATTTAATACCCATTGTCATGAAGAGATAGATCAAATAGACAAAAAAAATGACAAAGAAATAACAAAACTAAACCAAACTTTTGAACAAGTGGAATTAGTAGACCTTCACAGAGTGTTCAATCCAACAAAATCAGAATAAACATTCTTCTCAGCTGCACTCAGGATGTTCTATAACACAGACTGTATGCTAGCCCATTAAATTATCTGATGATTTTATCTGACCATAGTGCAATGAAACTGGAAATTACTGACAAAAGAAATTGCAAAAACTCCATAAACACATGGAAATTAAACAACACATTCATGAACAATCAATAGGAAACACAGAAGAAATGGACTGATTCATAGCTGGATCAAGAAGATACAAAAATTCTGAATAACCCAATATCAATTAATGAAACTGAAAACCTAATTTACAAAACTTACTAACAAAGAAAAGATCCAATTTAATAAATGGTGATGCAAAAATTGGCTTTCCACATGCCAAAGACTAAAATTAGTTGCAATGCTGGTTAACTCACAGCTGAATTCTACAATAAATTTAGATAAGATGTAATGTCAATTCTTCTCAAACTTTTTAATGAAATGGAAAGGGAAGCAATTCTCCCTAACTCATTCCTGGAGGCAAGTTTTACCCTGATTCCAAAATGAGAAGAAGACCCAGTCAAAAAAGATCATTAAAGGCCAATCTCCCTAATGAACATAGACGCAAAACTTCTCAATAAAATACTAGCAAACACATCATGACCAAATACACTGTGACCAAGGGGAATTCATCCCAGGAATGCGAGGACAATTCCATGTATGCAAATCAATAAGTGTAATACATCATATCAACAGAGCCAAAGACAAGAATCACATGATCATCTTAATAGACCAATAGATGCAGAAAAAGCTTTTGATAAAGTCCAACATTCATTCATGACAAAACTCTACAGAAGACTGAAATACATGGTCTTTACCTCAACTTGATCAAAGCCATCTATGACAAACCAACAGCCAACATCATACTAAATGGAAAAAAACTGAAAGCTTTCATTTTAAAATTAGGAATAAGACAAGAATGTCCACTGTCACCACTCCTATTCAATATACTTCTGGAAACATTAGTCAGAGCAATTAGCCAAGAGAGAGACATAAAAGGAATAGGGATCAAAAAGGAAGAAATGAAATTATCATTATTCACAGATGACAAGATACTCTACATAGAAGACCCCAAAAACTCCACAAAAAGGCTTATAGTTTTAATTACAAAGTTCAGTAGTGTAGCTGAATACAAAATCAACACTGAGAAGTCAATAGCATTCCTGTACACAAACAACAAACACAATGAGAGAAATTGGGGAAACCACACCTTTCACAATAGCATCCCAATACTTGGGAATCAATCTAACAAAGGAAGTAAAAGATTTATGCATTAAAAATTACGGAAAAAAGAGATCAAAGAGAAATTCAGAAAATGGAAATATATTCTTTGCTCTTGGATAGGAAGAACCAACATTGTGAAAATGGCCATACTCTCAAAATTGTTTTACAAATTCAATGTAATCCCAATTAAAATACCAGTAGTACACCCCACAGATCTAAGGAAAACATTCCTCAAATTCATCTGGAACCAGAAGAGATCCAGAATAGTAAAAGCAATCCTGGGCAACAAAGGAAAGCTAAGAGGTATCATAATCCTTGATTTGAAACTATGCTACAAAGCTACTTTGGTAAAATCAGAATGGTACCAGCAAAACAAAACAAAACAAACAAACAAACAAAAAACAGACCTGAAGATAAGTGGAACAGATTAGAAGATGCAGATAAAACTGGAAACACACTCAGTTACCTTCTTTGACAAAAGGGCCAAACCTTGTCACTGGAAGAAAAATAGCCTCTTTAATAAATGGTGATGGAAAAACTGGCTTTCCACATGCCAAAGACTAAAATTAGATCTACGTCTATCACTATGCACTAAACTAAGTCAAAATGGATGAAAGATCTAAATATTAAAACAGAAACACTAAATCAACTAGAAGAGAAAATAGGTAGAAATCTTGAAAACATAGGGGTAGGCAAAGAATTCATGAACAAAATTCAAACTGCATGGGAAATACTTCAAAGAATCAACAACTAGGGTCTCATCTTCTTGAAGAGATTTGCACATCAAAAGAAATCACCAAGAGAATAAAGAAAACCTATGGATTGGGAAAAATTTAGCCAACTGTCCCTCAGACAAAGGACTTCTATCTAGAACATATAAAGAATTTTTAAATATCAGGGCCCCAAACTTCAAAGACCCAATTAAAAAATGGGCATCTGAGATGAAAACACACTTCTCAGATGAAAAAATATAAATGGCAAATATATGAAAAAATGTTCAACATCATTGGCCATTTGAGAAATGCAAATTAAAACAAGCTGAGATTTCTTCTCACTCCACAAAGGATGGGTACAATCAAGAAGTCAACCAATAGCAAATGCTGGAGAGGCTGTGGGGGAAAAAAATGCTTCTCCATTGTTGGTAGGAGTGTAGACTGTTAGAGCCACTATGGAAATCAGTGCAGAGATTCCTGAAAAAATTAGGATTATAGGTCCCATTCAACCCAGCTATTCCCCTACTGGGTAGTTTCTAAGAAGAATTAAAAACATTATACCACAGTAATATATCTTCACCCATGTTTATAGCAGCAAACTTTTCATTACTTAATTTTGGAAACAACCAAAATGCCAATCCAATGAGGAATGGATAAAAAAATTGGTATTATACAATGTAGTATTACTCTGCTATAAAAAAGATAAACTCAAGGCTTTTATAAGTAAATGGATGCAACTGGAGACCATACTCATAAGTGAAATAAATCTGACCCACATGTGTAAGCATCGTGTTGTCTTCCTGTTGTAAGAACCTGAAAGTTAAATAAAATCCAAAAGGGATAATAGCTATTGTGAAAGGGAAAGAAACTACTCAAAGAGAAAGAATCACTAGGATGAGAGAAAGGAGGAAAGAAAGAAAGAAAGAAAGAAAGAAAGAAAGAAAGAAAGAAAGAAAGAAAGAAAGAAAGAAAGAAAGAAAGAAAGAAAGAAAGAAAGAAAGAAAAAGAAAAAGAGAAGAAAAATATGTATATATATTGGGTAGCTGGGATAATTCTGCTCATTTCTACTGGTATATTGAAAGAAATAGTTAATACTTAATATTTTTTTCTTCTTTTTAATTTTTTGACAAGTTTTGCCTGCTTATTCTGGTAATCTGAACAACTAGTATGAAGACAACAATATGTAATATACAACCACTGTTGAATTCCTATCATCTTGTTTAGTGAAACTCTGTATCATTTCTAAAGCTTTTTTATTATGTTTTTATTCTTTAAAAGAGTTTTTAAAATAATGCTAGTAGTCCAACTTGTTTACACCTACTTCTTTTATCATGAAAGAAAGCATAATTCCAGATAACCCAACCCTAGTAGGGGAAGTCTGCTTTGCATGTCTACTATGGTTTCTGAAAAGAGCTTTCATATAAGGCAGCTGCACTCAGCCACTTGCTAGAACATTCATTACAAGGAATTCCAAATCATGCGCGTATCTAACAAAGTCTATAGATAGAGATGAAATAGTTCACACAGTTGCATTGAAAAATCATCAGAGATCCTTATTTTCCCACACTGGTTTTTATGTTGTTTTAATAAAATCTAAACATTCGGAAACTTTGTTATGAAACAAAAGTGGCAAGCACACTTTCCCCTGTGTCTTTATTTGTTGTGCTGATTACAGATGATAAATTCCTAGTAGTTTTTCTTACTCAGTGTGACTAGATTAATCTTTCTCATTTATCCATTATCTACCATTCTTTCTGCATCTTTTGGTCGCTAATCATCTCAGCAAAATATCTTTGCCAAAGAAACAGCAAGATAGTACCAACTTACCAACCTAAATTAAGAAATACCTCAATCTGATTTGATGAAAATTTTAAATGAAATACAATAATTTAAATGAACATACTGTTTTGTCAGCATATAGGTAGACCTAAATAAAAAACTTTGGGTGATATATTTTAATTTTTAAAATTTATTTTAAAAATAAAAGAAGAAAGACCACTTTGAAGATAACAATATGTAATAAAAGAATCTTTGATAATTTCCTACCACTTTGTAACTCTGAGTTGTACACTTTAGATAAGATGACCCTCTATCACAGTGGGACTGGGCCAGCATCAAATTAGAATACTTGCCTTGTGTATAATTACTGACAATGCTACATTTCATTTTGAAAGATATAACCATGTGAAAAATAAACTATACTACTTTCATAACCAGATGAGCTTCCATAGTTAATAATGTCTCTCACTGGTGGTCACATGCGATTATTAGGGCATTAAGGGCACCCACACAACAGTGCCACTAGAAGGTATGTGGGACTTCAGCCCAGTTTCTGCCGGACTTCATGGCATACCTCCTCCTTCCATTAATTTTAGTCTTATCCGCCTCTAGTAAGGAAGAACTGGGAGCCTAGAAGCTTTACTGAATTCCAGGAGTCACTCAGTGAATCGTCAACCCTGCAGGGGGTCTTGGGGATCTTTCACAAAACAAATCTCTTAGCTGTGATGAGATTGCAACTCATTTTCCAAATAAATGCAGTATTCAGAGTGAAATGGAGAATTAAAGATAGTTACAGACAACACAAGAGAGAAAAACAAGGTCAAACTGAGTGTATTTCAGCTAAGAAATTTCTACTGGAAATGAAATGGAGACAAAAGTCAATAAGTCATTAGGCATGTTAAGGAAAAAGCCAAAGTTAGAACAGACAGTATGAAAAGGATTGAGTCAAACAGATAAGTAAAACTAAGCAGCAGTGAAGGTCTGCTTAAATTTTAAGCATCAGTTTGGAATGGGTCAGCTCTGCTCAACAAATGGAAATTGCTCCAGCAGTCACCCTCAGCTGAAGAGCCACAGGAAAAGACCTGGTCATGGCCAGAACTGCTAGCTCTTACCTAATAACTAATTAGAACTCCCAACCATGGTCAACTGCCCTCAATTTTACTCTCATATTACCACCTTTCGACTTGAGGTCCCTAATACATCTTGCCAGCAATACTGTAGTAGTCTATAAGCCTAAATTCTAATCTACAGAAAATATTCTTTTGCATTCTAATGTAAAATTACAACATGGTCATTATTTTAAAAAGTATACACTTTTATAAAACTCATGATTTTTCTCTATTTACTTTCATTTCTTTAAAAATGTATAAAATTCACTATTACAATTACTTATAAGCCTTTTTACTTTTATAATAGGGTCGTATTCTATGTAAATTTTATATATTTTAAATTTATTAAATTAATATTTTACTGCTTATCGGCATATCCTAAACACTTTAAAAGAATACCCTGAACAGGCTTTGTTATATTCCATTATAATAAAATACTTGATCACTTAATTTCACAGATGAGAAATACGAAAGATTAGAGAGGCTAACTGATTTCCCCAGTCGCAAAGCTCGTACCATTAGACTTAGAAAAAGGAAAGTAATTTCTCTAGACTTCTTACTTAATGTATCAAACCTCAGTTTAATCTACTCTGCAAAATGCTGCCAATTTAAATGTCCTAAAACATTGAATGTATCACATCATACCTATGCTTTAGAGTACTGGCTTTCAGCTCTCTATATAAAAAAAATGTCTACAGAAACTAAAAAGTACAACAGATATTGTGAAAGGAGAAGAAACTGCTCAAAATAAAACAACAATTGGGATGGGAGAAAGGAAAAAAGAAGGAAGGGGAAAAAGATATGTGTATATATATAAGATAGCTCAGATAATTGTACTACTAATTTCTATTAGTTCAATGAAGGGAACAGTTAGTGTTTATATTGCTTGATAAATCTTACATGCCTATAACCTTGTAAGCTGAGCAACTACCTTTGAAGATGATATCAATTATAATAGTCATTGTTAATTTCCTATCATCCTGGTTTGAAATTCTGTATCATTTTTATTTTTTATTGTCTTTAAAATAAAAAGATAAAATGTCCAAGCTCTTCGTTCTTGTATTCAAGATCCTTTAAAAATGACCATTTAACTACGTTCTACCTCACTGTCCATTAGTCATTTGCTCAAACTTACCCTATACCATTACCCTGGAGTATATCATGCTAATAGCAGAATCTAAGACTTAAGTGTCTTGTTTCCCTTACCAAGATTTAACCTCCTCTTCTCTCATATATCCATATAGTAAAATCTCTCAGGATTCTTTTCAGAACCTGTATCCTTTATAGCGCCATTCCCAACACTATAACCCCACTCTAATCTATTTTCTCTGAATTCATAATGCTTCTTTTCAAATGAATATGGAACACCTTCCCTTTAGATGTAAGCTGTCTGAATTACTCATTCACATGTCAATTTCCTCTGTGATACAAAGGAAAAAGTTCAACCATACTTACTGCATTCACTTCAAATTCATGAATACAAACAGATGAGTTTGTATTTCTTATTCTGGTGAAATATACATAGTATAATAGTAATCATTTTAATCATTAGTAAGTGCACATTCAAGAGCATTAAATTCATTTACATCATATCTTATCACCAACACTATCTCTACTCAAGACTTTTTATCATCCTGAATGAAACTTACATACTTTAACATCATTTTTCCCACTTTGTCCAGCCCCTATTGACTGCCATTCTGCTTGTGAATTTGATGAATTTGCCTATTCATTCCTCATATAAGCAGAATTGTACAACATGTGTCCTCCTGTACCTGGTTATTTCACTAAGCATATAGATTTCAAGGTCCATCCATGCTTAGCATCTATCAAAATTCCATTCCATTTTATAGCTAAATTATATTCCATTGTACGTACATAGCATTTTTGTTTATCTATTCATTGTTTGATGGACAACAGTTGTTTCTATATTTTGGCTGTGACATTCATGTACAAATATCTATTTCCTACATTCAATTCTTTTGAATTTACCTAAGGGTCGAATTGTTCTATTTTTTTTTTTAAAGCAGCTGTAGCTCTTCTCAAATGGCAAGTGCTCCAGCTCCCTCATATCTGTGGCATATGTTTTCATTCTTTGGATTAAAACTATCCTAATACATATGACATTTAATCTTAATGCCGTTTTGATTTGCATTTCTATAATGACGAATTATGTCCAGCATCTTTTGTGTAGTTATTGAATATATATATATATATATACACACACACACACACATATGTATATACACATAAATACATATGACAAATATCTTAAGTCCTTTAACCATTTTCTAAAACTTTATGATGTTGAATTTTAGAAATGTTTCACATATTCTGGATATTAAATCATTTTATCTCATTCAACAAGATTTGGTTTTGCTTTTTGCTTTCTTGGAACCATCCTTTGATGCTCAAAAACTCTAATGTTAATGAAGTTTATGCCTTTCTTCTCTGTTGGTTGGGTTGTTGGTGTCATATCTATAAAATCATCATTAGTCTAATGCATTAAGATTTTTCCTGTTTATTGATGAAAACACTGTGGAAATCAGTGTGGAGATTCCTCACAAAACTAGCATTAGAGGTCCCACTTAACCCATCTATTCCCTTTCTGCGTATTTTCCCAGAAGAATTAAAAACATCATACTACAGTGATATATGTGCACCCATGTTTATAGCAGCACCATCTTGGAAATAGCCCAAATGCCCATCAACTGAGGAGTGGATAAAAAAGATGTGGTTTTTTATACAATGGATACCTAGAGGACACAGTCCTAACAGCCCATGCAGCTCAAGCAACTCAAGCTAGGAACACGGGCCACCAACTCCACAGCTGCCATGGCGGGGCTTCAGGATAGGTAGCTGCTCTCTCACTAGACTGACATCTAGTTTACCAGCCAACCTTTTCTCTTGGATGCTGCAAGCGCTAGACAGACTGAAGTTCCCATCAAGCACTTGTGCTGCTTCCAGTACCACGTTTTCTGGATGAAGAGGGATTCCTGGCACTTCCTACTCCACTGCTTTGCATGTCTTCTTTCCTTGTCAAATGGGTTCTTCATTCCAAAATTTACATACCCATCCCACACCCCTCTCCCAATCCCAAGACTCAGATAGCTAACTTAAGTTAAAGAAAAAATACATCTTAAGTCAAAGCTTCTGTGTATCTTCAGTTCTCAAAAGGAAAGTTTTATTTGTGGCATTTAGGGAGCAAGAGAAAAGGCATACTTCTTTACTTTTATTACTTCCATTTATCTGATAAACATCTAATAAGTCGGTGCTTTACCTCAAGTTGCTCAGATATAAAATAATTTGGAGCCTAGCACATATCCAAACTATATACCTTAGCGATTCAGTTATGTCCCCTAACAAGTTACTTGTAACTTCCATCAGGATCTAGTACCTAAAAGGCTGGAAAACATTCTATCTGAATTGCAGAAAGCAACCTAAGAATTCAGTGCAGGAAAATTATGTTCATACTCCATATTCCAGCATTGCTTTCCCTTGTAAGGTTATATCAATAAGTTCTTCAACTGAGTTATCTTTATTTACACAAATATGTAAATGTCTACCTTCTACAAACATCTGTATTTTCATATCACTAGTAATATAAATCACCCATCTCCCTTAGGAAAAAATATTTATTTCATAGTGCCTTCATTCATCCTCAACTTTAATATGTTTATAAAATATGTGCCTCTCAGGGGTAGAGATATGCATATATATTTAATTTTGACCAATACTAGGTCAGCTCAAACTTTATATTAATTTATACTTACTGTAATCTCCGAATATGCTGCAGACTAATCAAAGGCTATTTATACTTTAGAAAACAATCCTCTATGAAAGAGGTACAAAATCTGTACTATTTTTATGATTTCCTACTTAATTCCATTTTTTTTAATTTTGAATTTAAAAAGTCCTTTGATAAAACTCTTAGCAAAGAGATCATGATGAGAGATGTTGTAAGAGGTAAAATAAATTCTCATGGCACAAAGCACAGGAGTCACATGAGTAATGAAAAGTTGGTGTCGCAGCACAAATTCGCCCTTCGGCTTTGTGATTTCTGGTTTATGCTAGAATAGCCAACATTTCCTGAGGGTTTTCTGATTGTTTCTAACCATATCTTTTCTGTATCTTTCTTTTTCTCTTCTCTCTCTCTGCTTGTTACTGTTTTATCTCTCTCCCTTTCCTCTCTCAAGCAAGATTTCAAATCATTCCACTTATTTATGGGCATGAATGAATTCCGCCTTGGAATTTTGTAATGTTCCATAATGGAGAAATCATGCAATAAAATTATTAAAAATATCAAAGACTATTTCTTCAGAGGTTTCCTCATTTTTGTACCTCTCAGAAATGATTTTGCCTTCTATTTCAAAAAGAAATTGGGGTCTCTTAGGAGTAATCTCAGTTCTCTGTTTCCCCCTCTCATTTCAAGGACAGAAACATTCCTATCGTATTTGTTTTCTGACTTTTTAGTTCAGTGGGGTGGGGGCACTTACAGGGGACCTGGGAAACTCTAAAAATATTTAAAATATTTTATATCTATCTGATTAAATATCTATGTGCCCATAACATTGTCTCAGTCTTCTATTATTCTATCTTCTTGGTTATCAGCAAGAGAGAAGAACAATCTAGAACCCAAATTCCTACCATACATTGTACCTGTGGTGGTCAGAGTGGAATTTCAACTTGATTGCCTTCAGGATCCAGCCAGGGGACTGATGGGGCGCAGTCCGAGATGTGCCTGAGCAGGTCAAGAGGCGTATCCCTGAGGTCTGTGTCTGCTGCCTGCCCCACACCTCCAGCACTGTTCTGCTTCGCTGCCAGGCTACCGTGAACTCAGCAGCTTTGCCCTACCGTGCCCTTCTGCCATACACTCTGCCTGAGAGCCAGCCTCCCATAGACTAAAACCATGTGCAAATTGACTCCATCCCCCTCTCGCTCTTGAGGGCTGTGCATTGTGTGTCACTGGTGGAAAAGCTGGCTAATACCCTAAATCAATCAACTATAAGAGACACTGTGACTATGCATACCACCATTTCAAGGACCCTGAACTTTCCTACAACTAGCAAAAGCAGGTAAAAGACATGAGAAAATATAAATACACAGAAATTTTCTTTATTTATACTAACTACAACTATATCACATATAGTACACATAGGACTAGGAGCTTGGTACAGTCTCCCCATCCACAGTTCAAGTCCATCTCCTCATTATCTCAGCCTTTCATGGTAACCAAAATCCACCGCAAACGCTACCAGACCTTCCCAAAAATGAAGTTAATTACCTCACAAGCAGATCTTTTCTTAATTAAGCTCACTTCAAACACAAATGCATCTTGTCATTTTATTATCACTAACACAAAGTGAAATTCTGTGGTTGGCAATTAGGTAAATACTCAGCTCTATAAGATTCAATTACAAATGTAATATGCACCTAAGTCAAATTTTTGTCACAAATATATAACTTAATGCCTTTCAAAATTCAATGAATAACGAATTTCTACTTCTTTACACTTACATTTTATATCCCTGGCACAAAACAACAGATCTTCTGATTAATAGCAGTGCCTTGTAAACAAATAAATAAAACCTCCACTAGCTCAAAAATATAGTTTCCTAACAAATATATTCATGTGTTATTAGTAGTCAGTTGTGTTTATTCTATTTCTGTATAGTGTATATTTCCTTTGTCAATTTCTTGCACATATTTAATAAAGTCACTAACTTAAATAGTGAGGTTGACATTTGTAACTTCATTGTGTGTCCTATATTACCCCATTCACCATTAAGAGGAAGACACAATTTCTTGAGTGAAGAAAAAAAACTACCTTACAAAACTGTTGATAAATAAAACTAATAATAAAATATTAAATAATTTTAATTATTTTAGTTATATTCATACAAATCTTGAAGTTATGCTCTAGGCTCTGGGAGTTCTGAATTACTAGCCATCAGTCTTTCAGAAAGAACAAAAATGATAAAGACATGTTGGCTTTATATAAAGATATCTGTGAAAAAATATAAATATATTTTTATGTAAATATACAGACATTTGTGAAAAAATTATTTTTGTTTATCAAACCATTTCAGAAAGTCAGTTGCGTAAGAATAGAAATGCATTTGAGGGAAATTAGTAAGAAATATGGGACTGGGGGACTATATTAGAAAATGACATTTTAATTCTTCTCTGGAATGCAGACATGACAGGGGTAAGATTCTCAATACATTTCACTAGGAAATTTTAGGTGGAAACAAACAATAAAGAATTTAGGAAGATGGTGGAAAATAGGACTAATAAATGCACCAAAGAAAGTGACTACAGGGGCTGCGGATATAGCTCAGTGGAATAAGCACTTGCCTAGCAAGCGCAGGGTCCTGAGTTCGATCCCCAGCACCGCAAAAAGAAAAAAAAAAAAAAAAAAAAAAAAAAAAAAAAAAAAAAAAAAAAAAAAAAAAAAAAAAAAAAAAAAAAAAAAAAAAAAAAAAAAAAAAAAAAAAAAAAAAAGAGAAAAAATGGATGATATATTTAAGTTGTTTGCTAATCAGAGAAACAAAATGCACTGGTCAATTAGGGAGGTATTTTATTCAAGCTATTACAGAAAAGAGGGCATTAATGAGGAAAGTCTCAAAGATGAGGAAGAAGACCTAAAGGCTATAGAAGTAGGTAAATAAATGTCATCTGCAAGTCTTATGAGAGTCAAGAAAAACGATGAAGACTCCTCTTATCTCACAGTACAGGAGCATAGGGTGGACACTCGGTACCGGCCTTTACCCTGAACAAAAAAGGTGAGGAATTTCTTAATCTTTACTGCTTTCCAGAGCACAGAATTCTGAAAAGGTCAACAAAGTCACTATTCTCAAAAAAAAAACTCCCCTTCTCTGTCACCTACTGTCCTGGACAGGGTCTGAGAGGGCTCCTCCAGGAGGAGATAGGGACCTTAATTGGCCACTACACAGGTTCTTGACCCATGTCGCAGGAAAATAACTTCAGGACACATCACCATGAGACAAGCAAGGTTTATTGGAGAAAGTCAGGTAGTAAGGAAAGATAAGAAGCTACTCCAGATAGAGAAACTGGAGGGAGCTCACTCTGATGCAAGGGTTTAGACTGGTCTGCTCACAAAAGCAGAAAGCTAATTTCTAAGACTTAGCTGGGGCAGGCCAGGGTCCAGTTGATCATCCACTCAGTTCGGTTCCCATAGCACCTGAGGAAGCCGTATAGCTCAAATGGAAGTTTGCTTTCCATGAGATGATTGTTCTTGGTTAGGAGTGGACCTACCTGGAGTCAAGGAATCAGTGCTCCTGTGTGGGAACAGGTGATCACATTTTGGAGTTTTCTCTGAGTTTTGCTTCTCCTGGAACCTGGTGATCACAGGTCATCTAGTTTGTCACTCCAGGGGAATTTGGAACTGATGCTGTACAGCTGTCAGCTGGGTATCCTAGTAAACTCTGAAAACTAGTTACTCATATCTTGGTGTCCTCAGTCTTGAACGGGAATGAGATCCACTAAATATTTTAGGGATAATAAACTTTCCCAACTTTTCCAAAATAATTCACATTCCTATGTACAGAGTTGAGCAGGAATCTGACTTAGAGTGTTAAGGTAATAAGGGAGACCAAAAATTAAGTTTCCTTGTTCCTTTCCATCTTTATATTTCTTCTATCCCACCTTACTAACTTTAGCAAAGTTTGTTGTATACAAAGAGAAAAAAAATGAACTGAATTTTGCACTTCAGACTTATAGAATAGAGAAAAGAAAAGAACAGCAAAGGTGAGACATAAAACAATGACCAAGTATTGAATGGTAAGGAAATTAAAGTAAATTTGGTAATGGAAATTAAAATAAAATAGGGTCAGAAACAATGTAATTCATCAAGAATGTTTGGCAATATTGCATGGCCAAGAAGTAAAGCATTAGAAAGAATTAAAAGGGTGGAACAGAAGACTGGAGAATTTAACAAACCCCAAATCATTAATATGAAGGCAACACACACAACAGAAAACAAAATATATCCATGAGGAAATATTAAAATATTTAAGAGAATCAGAAAAATATTTCTTTGCTAAAATTTGAAAAACTTGTTTCCTGGAGTTACAGACGGAGTCTAAGAGTAAACCCCAAGAGAAAATACTGGATTCCTTTATTTCAATAATCAGCCAAACAGCTTTGGGCAGCCAATGATTCCAGGAATTACAGACAAGTGAACTATTCCAAAAGCCTCCTAAGGGGGCAGGCTGCTTCTGCTGGCACTCTATCTCACTCTCAACCTACCTTACATTCTCTCATGAATGAGTCAGATTGTATCACCTGTCCTTCTACAACCTCTGATGGCCCAAGATCATTCATGATTTAATCCACACAGTCTCATCCTGCACTCAAATACCACTTACCACATGATATTACCTGTTGTGTCTCAGACATGTCAGTTATTTCATGCTTTCATGTTCTTGTCTGGACCTTTCTGAGTCTAAACGGCATCAATATAGATTTTATTCACAATATATTCCATTAGCAAACTCAAAACAAAAAGATTCTACCTGCTAAATTTCAGATGCCCCAAGCAGAGTCCAAGTGAGTTGCTATCTGGACACATGTCTTCCTGAGAAGTAGGAAATTTCATTTTATATAGCAGAAATCCCAAAACAAGATACCCAATCAACAACTGTAGAAAATGGATATAAACTTGAAATCATATGTTGAACTATTCAGTCTTCTAACTTCCTCCTAACCCTACAAGTCAACAATTTTGTAGTTACTAATTTATATTAAGTAATCCTTAATAAAAGTAGGAATGGAAATATAAAATATAAAATAATCAGGAAGCAAATATAATATTAGGAATCAAAATAAGGTCATATTGGTAAGAAAGCTATTCTAACCTGGATCCTCACTATCTGTAGACATCATTAGTAAAATCAAAGTACTTGTTTCCTGTTGTTGTTATAATAAACTACCATGAACCTAGTATCTTAAAACAACATAAAATTGTTCCCTCATAACCCTGAAGGTTAAAAATTGAAATGGGACTCATCATGCAAAAGTCAAAGTGTCCGTTAGGCTACATTTTTCTCTAAGAGACCTTCCATGTTCTTGTATTTTTAGCTTCCAAGGCATACCCACATTCCTTGGATCATGAACCCCTTAAATCCTCAAATTTTAAGCCACAGAGTTTTTGGTGCATTGGACCCACAGCCGTAGCAAACTATTACACCACATGACATCATATATTCACAGGTTCTGAGGATTAGGATGTGGATGTCTTTGGTTGGACCACCATTCTGCCTACCAGTCAGTGAGAAAGTAATAAAAATAGAGGACACTCACCCTCTAATTAAGGAGGAACAAGATAAATCTCCTTTTAAAGAAACAGAAATGACAGTCTCTTCTTTTTTCTTCAAATTTATATAGTGTCCTCATCTCCCTGGACCTCTATTAAGTATTTCAGATGACTTAGCAACAATTTTTTTTTTCTTAGCAACAATTTTCAACCCGTGCTTTTTGCTGATTTTCCTAGCGAGTGAATTAAATTCTTACCTTATTGTAACTATTTTAAGTTCAGTTTAGACAAATAATTTAAGAGGAACATATATGGTTAGAATAGCTACTAGTCAGGATAACAGACCCTAAGCTGACTGGACAAAAAAAAAAAAAATCTGTGCCAGTTCAGTATCCTTGAATTTGAAGAAGGAAAAAAAATTCTAGTTTGGATTTTTGGAGGTTTAAAAGACATATTTAGGTGTCTATACCCAACAATATTTTAAAAGTAGCAGGATTTCATTCCTTTACATTTTGAAAGAAATATGTATTGCAAAGATCTTTTAATCTGTAGAATTAAAATTATTCATTTCTTATATTTTTCTTCAGTCAAACTTGTCCTTTTTCTTCTTAGAGTGGGATAAACTCTAGTCTTTAGAGATAAGACGCATTCTGTGCAGTACCCTAGCAGCAGAGCAATCTTAGGAACATCCACGCAGACCTGTGCTGCCCTATCGGTATCCAATCACAGAAGGACAGGACAGTGCGAATGGAGACAGCTAAGGGAACAAGAGCTTTTAGCTTAGCAGGAAGCTTTTTCCCTGTGTTAAGGAGTTTGATTTACCTTACACATGGGCATCCCATTAATAGGTATGCATGTTTACCTCATTTATGAGGAACAGTTAAATATAAAAGTCTCAGGAAACAAACCATGTAGACAAAAAAATGTATTTTACAATAACAATGGAAAGGAAAATCAAAGCTATTGACTCTTCTATTCAAAAAATATCTTACATTAAATCTCAAACTAAATCCATAGTTTATTCCAAATTGAAAACAAAAAGTGCCTCAAGGTAAAAGAAATACAGGCCTGCGGTGCCACCTGAGCAGCGCAGCGTTTCAGCGGAACTCTTCTCCTCTGGTAAGGCCTGAGCCTGGACTCTGTGGTGCCACACCTTCCACCAGCGAGGCAGACTGGCCTATAGGTCCACCTGAGCAGCACAGCATTTCAGCAGAACTCTTCTCCTCTGGTAAGGCCTGCGCCAGGAATGTGCTCCATGCCTTAGGGTTATGAAGGAGGTCAGATTGGGAGGATCCATCCCTGTTGATGGTTGAGACCTGAAATGTGGACTCAGCCTCAGGCTCTGGGGTCCTCGGGATTGGGAGTGAGGCCCGCTCTCCACTGACCAGCTACCCAAGGATCCCAAAGCAGTGGCCCCTACATAACCACCATCAGCTTCAAGGCTGAGACCCACACTTCCTGTCCATGAACAGGAGACACTGGTACTGAAGCCCAGAACTCCCCCACCATCACAGGTATGGTCTGAGCCATGTACCCCAGCAATTGCCTGGAGTCGCTGGGCCCAGTGGTCCATAGTCTGCTACCACCTTGGGATTAATTTGATATCCAGGTAAACTACGGTCCCTAGAGTCCTTTGTGAGCTGCCCGGGTAGTTTGTAGCTCAGCACTTGTCATCTGACGTTCAAAATGACAAGACATAGGAGCAAAAGGCAGTGTCAGAACACGACTCCACCCAGAAGATAGAAGAATGGCATAGGAGAACTAGAAAGCCACATAACCTAAAATTTCTGAAATGATCACATCTGAAGTAAAGAAATAACTCCATGAGATCATAGAAGAGATTAACCCTGAAATAACATCTCAGGCAAAAAATGAAATGAAAATAATAATGCAAGAAATGCTTCACACATACAGAGAAGAAACAAATAAAAGAATAGAAAATCAAAGACAACAAATGGAAACGTTACATGAGCAATTTAGGAATGAATTAAGACACATGAAACACACTCAAAGAGATTTCTAGGAAATGAAAACTTCCATGGAAATCTTGCAAAACGGCTTGAATGAAGCCAAAAATAGAATATCAGATCTTGAAGACAGCATGACATCTAACGACTGTAAAGGATCTCTTAAAGTCATCAAGGAACCAGGAAAAATCAATCCAACAGGTACAAGATAAAGCAGAGAGAAATAATATCTGAGTAATAGGAATCACTGAAACATCAGGAGGCAACACAAATGATATAAAAAGAATATTTGGAGAAATAATAGCAGAAAATTTCCCAACCATGGTAAAAGATACTGATGTGCAGGTAAACAAAGCATATAGAACTCCAGTGAGCCACAACCCAAGTAAAGCCACACCCAGACATATACTAGTCAAGATGCCAGATATGCAGCAAAAGAACACAATATTAAAAGTTGCTAGAGGAAAGAAACAGATCACCTATAAAGGAAAGCCCATCAGAATCACAGCAGACTTCTCAACAGAAACCATGAAATCAAGAAGAGCTTGGAGCAAGGTATTACAGATTCTGAGACAAAACACCTTCCAACCCAGACTGATGTATCCTGCAAAACTATCCTTCAAATTCAATGGAGAAAGAAAGTATTTCCACGACAAAGAACAACTGAAGAACTTCAGGAGTTCCAAACCAACATTACAAAAAGTACTGAAAGATATTCTAGACAGAGAAAAAAGAGACCACAATCTCAAGAACAACAATACAAAGGAACCCTTAAACAGAACAACCAATTAAACAGCAAAAGTAGGAAAGCAACAGCAAGTAAATAGCATGACAAGAATAAGCCAACATATAAAAGTTATAACCATTAATGTAAATGGCCTCAATTCACCAGTCAAACAAATAGACTGGCAGAGTGGATTAAGAGACAAAATTCCACAATATGCTGGATACAGGAAACACATTTTACTCGCAAGGAAATCCACAAACTGAAAGTCAAAGGATGGAAAACAATTCTCCATGCAACTGGTTCCTAGAAAAAATCAGGGGTAGCTATTATGTTTGCAGACAATGTAAATTTCAAAACAAAAACAATCAAAACAGACAAAGAAGGCCACTACATACTAGTTAGGAGAAAGCTGCAACAAGAAGAGATAACAATCCTAAACATGCATGCAACAAATGCTGGAGGACTAAACTATATAAGGCAAATCTTAACAGACATAAAACACCAAGTAATCACCTACACTATCGTAATAAGAGACCTAAACACCCCTTTAACGCAAAGACACAGGTCAACTGGACTAAAACAAAGCAGAGATATATAACAGACCTGAACCAAATGTGCAAACAAATGGACTTAGTAGATGTATACAGAGTGTTCCACCTCACAACATCAGAATACACATTTTTCTCGGCTGCACATGGGACTTTCTCTAAAATAGACCACATAGCCCATAGAGTATACCTACCTATATGCAAAAGCATTGAAATTATCCCATGCATATTATCTGACCACAGGGCAATGACATTGGAAATTAATGACAAAAGGAATTACAAAAACTCCATAAACACTTAGAAATTAAACAATCTCCTGAATATCCAATGGGTCACACAAGAAATTAAAGAAGAAATTAAAAAATAACTACAAATGAACGAAAATGCAAATACAACTTATAGGAATCTGTGGGATGCAATGAAAGCAGTCCTCAGAGGGAAATTTATAGTGATGAACTCACACATAAAGAAAACAGGAAGAGAGGAAATGAATAGCTTAATGCTGCACCTCACACTTTTAGAAAAAGAAGACCAAGTCAAGACCAAAGCCCAAAGATGGGAGGAGATTATACAGCTCAGGGCAGAAATTAATGCAATTGAGATGAAGAAACCTCTTCAAAAAATAAGTGAATCAAAGAGTCCGTTCTTTGAAAGAATAAATAACATTGATAAAGCCCTAGCTAACCTTATGAAAAAAAAGGAAAGAACTCAAATTCATGCAATAAGGAATGAAAAGGATAAAATCACTACACATCCTACAGATATTCAAAAGATAATTAATACCTACTTTGATCATCTTTACGCCAACAGGATAGAAAACTCAGAAGAAATGGACAGATTCCTAGAAATGTATGAATTAGCAAAGTTGAAGAAGATACAAAGATCCTGAACAACCCAATATCAAGTAATGAAACTGAAAATGTTATTAAAAACTTACTAACAAAGAAAAGCCCAGGCCCTGATGGATTCACAGCAGAATTTTATGGGACATTCAGCGAAGATTTAATGCCAACACTCCTCTATCTCTTCAATGAAATTGAAAAGGAAGCAATTCTCCCTAACTCATGTATGGAGGGTAGTATTATACTGATACCAAAACCACAGAATGGCCCAACCAAGAAAGAGAACTATAGGCCAATCTCCCTAATGAACATGGATGCAAAGATACTCAATAAAATACTAGAAAACAGAATGCAGTTAATCATAAGGAAAATTATTCACCATGTCCAGGTTGGTTTTATTCCAGGAATGTAGGGATGGTTCAATATTTGCAAATCAATTAATGTAATACACCATATCAGTAGAGCCAAAGACAAAAACCACATGATCGTCTCAATAGATAGAGAAAAGGCTTTTGATGAAGTTCAACATGCATTCATGTTAAAACCCTAGAAAAAACAGGAATAGATGGCTTTTACCTTAATCTGACCAAAGGGGCCAATCAAGCTCACTGGAAGAAAGATAGCCTCTTTAATAAACGGTGCTGGAAAAATTGCCTTGCCTCTTGCCAAAGACTGAAAATAAATCCAAGTCTATCACCATGCACCAAACTCAAGTAAAAATGGATCACAGATCTCAATATTAAAACAGAAACTCTTAAATCTATTGGAAGAGGAGATAAGTAAAATTCTTGAAGACATAGGAGTAGGCAGAGAGTTCATGAACAAAAATCAAACTGCAAAGGAATCACTTCAAAGAATCAATAACTGGGACCTCATCTTACTGAAAAGTTTTTGCATATCTAAATAAATCACCAGCAGAGTAAAAAGGAAACCCACAAATTGGGAAAAAATCCTAGCTGGCTGTCCCTCAGACAAAGGTCTTCTATCTAGAACATACAAAGAAATAAAAAACATGAACCTGTACAAATTCAAAGACCGAATCCAAAAATGAGCATCTGAGATGAATACACATTTCTCAGATAAAAAAATACAAATGGCAAATAAATATATGAGAAAATGTTCTACATCTTTAGTCATTCGAGAAATGCAAATAAAAACAACATTGAGACTTCATCTCACCCCAGTAAGATTGGCCACCATTAAGAAATCATCCAACAACAAATGCTGGCGAGGCTGTGGAGAAATAGGAATTCTTCTGCACTGCTGGTAGGAATGCAGACTGGTAAAACCACCGTGGAGACTGGTTTGGAGATTCCTCAGCAAACTCGGTCTAGAGGTCCCATTCAACCCAGCTATTCCACTTCTGGGTATTTTTCCAAAAGATCTGAAAACATCATATCACCATGATATATGTGCACCCATGTTTATTGCAGCACATTTATAACAGCTAAATCATGGAAACAACCCAAATGTCAGTTCACAGATGACTGGATAAAAAAAACTGTGGCTTTTTTACATGATGGAATATTACTCTGATATAAAGAAAGACAAACTTGAGGCTTTTATAGGCAAATGGTCACAATTAGAGACCATACTCATAAGTGAAATAAATCAGATGTGCATGTGCAAACACTGTATTGTATCATTAGTGTAAGAAACTGAAAGTGGAAATATAACTTAGGAGGTATGAAAGGAAAGTGCTCAAAAGTAAAGAGCAACTGGGATGAGGGGAAGGACAAAAGGAAGAAGGGGATAACTATGTATGTATGTCTGTATATGCAGGATGGCTAACATGATTGCACTGTTGTCTCATCATGCTTTATTGTAAGGCACAGTAAATGATTAGTTGTTTGATCAATCTTTTATGTCTATATGCATTATCCTGAACATACACTTTGAAGTTATCAATATGTAATACAATAGTTATTGTTAATTCCCTGTCATCTTATCTGTAATTCAGTTTTGGTACTGTTCTTGTGCTACATTGTGTTTGTTTGCTAATGTTTTCAGTCTTTTACTTTTAAAATAAAAAAAATAAATAATGGAATTGATGATACATAAGAAGACTAGAAAAATAACTTCCTGAAATAAACCTCGTAAGTGAAAATTTAAAAAATAGATAAAAGAAGTAAAAATAGTCACTCAAGAATGCTTCAGTTTCTTCGTGAATATATTTATTACCAGATTATAAAAAGATATTTCTCTTAAAATCATGTGGCTAACAAAAAAATCTAGTTTTACACAAAATGTTAGTCTCCTTTCTCTGATATTCAAAGCATCTTGATTAAATCGTACTAATGTTCTTTCAATTGCAGCCTTCAAGAAATAACCTGTATTTGACACAAATACTAATAATAGAAAATCATAATAACCTTCCACTTACCCAAAGTACAAAGTAAAGCCTAGCATGTAGCTTTCTGCATAATGTCATGTTGGGCAGAAGAAATAAAGATAGGTTAAAAAGGAGACAAGGAAAATTGTAATTTTAAGACTGTGCTTTTCAGAAATCCTGAAGCTTATACTTTTTCCTTTCCAGGCTACTCATTTCTAAATTCCTAAATCTTAAAAAAGAAAATTGTTGGCCAATGTTTTTCTTCTGTAAAACTGGGTCTCTTATAAATGAACTCTTACTTTTCATCTGTAAATTGAATCTGATTTTTTCTTTCTTTGCTATAGATTCACAAATTTCATAGATCTTCACCCCAAGACCTCATAAAAACCCCAGCCCCAAATGGGAATGCATCTCTCTCAGAGGTCTATTTTGTGTGTATTTTTAAAATTCTGCACGATAAATCTTTTCTGCTGGTCATTGACACATGCTGAAAACTCTTTTTCTGTTAGATAACCTACAAATAGGGTAAACAAACATCCCAGTTTTCCCAAGACAGTCTTGCTTTATGTCTGTTGTCTAACACTGTAAACAGCTTCTTTCACTCTTGACAGCTTGTATATGAGCAGTGTTATATGATCATTCAATCCAAAAATATTAAGTCAGAAGAGTTAAGCCCCAAATAAGTTTTATCTTTAAAAATTTCTCTGAAGTTACATTTACAATTTAAAAAGTTAAAAAGTATCCAGGAAAGAGATTATTTATATTCAGTGACTTATTGATAGTATAACACCGAGACCAGGAGATAGAGGAGGATAGGAGGATAGGACAGAGGTCCTGATTAAACTGACTGAGTGAGGTAAGGTCAGGACCCATTCCAGCCCCTGAGTACACTAGCAGCCTCCAGAACTTGGAATGCAAAGGGCAAAGAAATACTAAAATCCACTTTCTGGACACCACAAACCCAGCAATAGCAGGAGCAGTGACTGCATCCCCGCATCCCTGCCGGCCCCTCTTCACCTTTCTCAGGCCAAAGACCACATGAAACCTCCAGACATAACTGTCCCATGGTGTCCTACTCATGGAAGCCCTCCCAACAAGCAAGAGCTTGCCTTTCCTTGGGCTCTTTGTTATAAACCACACCTGGTCTCCTTCCCCCCTGCTGTCCTGTCAGCACCACTGTTCCATCACCTTGAGGACAAGAACCCAGAGGGAGACAGCTGCTTATACCACAACTGAGAAGTGCGGATTCCTCTGTTCTCAGTTGGCTCCAGCTGTAAACTGGCCTCATCGCCACCTTAACACAGTTCAGAGAATCAGAAAGGCTAGAAAGGCTGATAATAAGAAAAATAAAATTTGGAATGGGAAAATGCCTATTCAAAATATAAGAAATTCCGGTCTGCTGACTTGAAAAATTACCATGGCCCAGGAAAGTGAGGCAACTTGAACTGAGATTATAAAAGCATTATTATGAACTATGACAAAATGTTAAGAAAGGAACATTAGTCTTGGTTTCCTTCCCTCTTATATTCTTATTTGATTATTATGAATAGTAATCAATAAAGATTTCTTTTAATCAAGCGAAACACTTCCAAAACTAAGTCTCATTCTGAATAACAAATATGAGAAACTTTATTCCTAAAGCTTTTAATTACTATTGAAATAAAACAGCAAAAATAAGATAAAATTCCTTTTGACTTCAAGTATTCTGAAGTTAAACAATCTTATTAATAAGTAAACAAAGATTTGTAAAAGGATCTTTCATTGCATGCAAAATATGATCTTTGCTTAGTGTATTGGTCTATGTGTATTTGAAAAGCCTTAGCACAAAACTAATAGAAGAGTTAAGTAATATTTTTTGTACAATATAGAACTTGTAAAACAATAATAATTCCAAAATAAGCCATTTAGGGCCCGCCTGTGTGTAACTCTGGGTAGGTGAGGCGTGTGCACGCTCTGACCTGGATCTCTGAGTCAGGGAGGAGCTCAGCACACAAAGCAGCACCTAGGCAGCCCCTCCGCCTGAGTAGAACTCTGGGCAGGTGAGGCATGTGCACACCCAACCTGGATCTTTGGGTCAGGGAGGAGCTCAACCCACAAAGCAGCATCTGAGCACCTGCCTGTGTGGAACTCTGGGCAGGTGAGGCGTGTGCGCACTCTGACCTGGATCTCTGGGCAGGGAGGAGTTCCGCCCACAAAGCAGCATCTGAGTAGCCTTCTGAGTGGAACTCTTGGCAGAAAATTTAAGGGCTATTTTCTTGAAGAGAGGGAGCCATTGGAGCAGCCTTTGCAATGGACCATTGCCTGGTGAGCTACCTGGGTAATTTCTAGCTCAACACTTTTCAACTGATATACAAAATGACAAGACAGAAGAGCAAAATGCAGTCTCAGAACTCAACCCCACCCAGAACAAGTCCTGGGCTCAATGATATAGGAGAACTAGGAAGCCACATACCTGCAATTTCTGAAACGATTGCATCCGAAGTAAAGAAACAACTCCATCAGACCACAGAAGAGATTAAAACAGAAATAATCTCGCAGGCAAAAAATGAAGTGAAAACAATAATGGAATAAACGCTCCGCACATATAGAGAAACAGATAAAAGAATAGGAAACAAAAGGAAACATTACATGAACAATTTACAAATGACTCACAATGAATGAAACAAGTCCAAAGAGATGCCAGGAAAAGAAAACTTCCATCGAAAGCTTGCAAAACCGCTTCAATGAAGCCAAAGATAGAATTTCAGATCTTCAAGACAGCATGGCAGCTAGTGAGCATGAAAGGAAGGATCTCATGAAGTCATCAAGGATCCAGGAAAGATCAATCCAACAGCTGCAAGATGAGGCAAAAAGAAATAATATCCAAGTAATAGGAGTCAGTGAAACAGCAGGAGAAAACACAAATGATATAAAAAGAATATTTGCTGAAATAATAGCAGAAAATTTCCCAAGCACGATAATAAAACCACACACAGACATATAATACTTAAGATACCAGACATCCAGCAAAAGAACACAATATTAAAAGCTGCTAGAGAACAGAAACAGATCACCTATAAAGGAAAGCCCATCACAATCACAGCAAACTTTTCAACAGAAACTAAGAAATTAAGTAGAGCTTAGAGGGAGGTATTACAGATTCTGAGACAAAACAGCTTCCAACCCAGACTGATGTATCCTGCAAAACTATCCCTCAAATTCAATGGAGAAATAAAATATTTCCACAACAAAGAACAACTGAAGAACTTCATGAGTGCCAAACCAGCATTGCAAAAAGCACTAAAAGATATTCTAGACGGAGAAAAACTGACCACAATCTCAAGAACAACAATAGAAAGGAACCCTCAACCAGCACAAGTAAAGAGAGAGCAAAAGAATGAAAACAAAAAGTAGATAGCATGACAAGAATAAGCCAACCAATAACCATTATAACCATTAATGTAAATGGCCTCAATTCACCAGTCAAAAGAAACAGATTGGCAGAATGGATTAAGAAACATAATCCCATGATATGCTGTATACAGGAAACACATTTTACTCAAAAGGAAATCCACAGGCTGAAAGTTAAAGGAGGGAAAACAATTCTCCACGCCACAGGTTCCCAGAAAAAAGCAGGGGTAGCTATTATGTTTGCAGACAATGTAAACTTCAAACCAAAAACAATCAAAAGAGATAAAGAAGGCCACTACATACTAGCTATGGGAAAGCTGCAAGAGGAAGAGATAACAATCCTAAACATTTATGCACCAAATAATGGAGGACCAAACTTTACAAATCAAATCTTAACAGACATGAAAAATCAAATAATTAATAACACTATTGTAATAGGGGCCCTAAACACCAGTCTGATGCAAAGAGATAGGTCAACCGGACAAAAACTCAGCAAAGAAATAACAGACTTGAGTCAAAGGTGTAAACAAATGGACTTAGTAGATGTATACAGAGTGTTCCAACCCACAACATCAGAATACACATTTTTCTTAGATACACATGGGTCTTTCTCTAAAATTGACCACATTCTAGCCCATAGAGCATATCTACCTAAATGCAAAAGAATTGAAATTATTCCATCCATATTATCTGACCACAGGGCAATGAAATTGGACATTAATGACAAAGAGAACTCCAAAAACCACATAAACACTGGCAAATTACACAACCACCTCCTGAATAACCAGGGGGTCACACAAGAAGTTAACGAAAAAATTTAAAAATACCTACAAACAAATGAAAATGCAAATACAACCTACCGGAATCTGTGGGATGCAATGAAAGAAGTCCTCAGAGGGAAATTTATAGCAATGAACTCATATATACAGAAAACAGAAAGAGAGTAAATAAATAGCCTAATGCTACACCTCAAACTTTTAGAAAAAGGGCAACAAACCAAACCAAAAGCCCAAATAAGGGAGGAGATTAAAAAACTCAGGGCAGAAATTAATACAATTGAGACAAAGAAAACTACAAAAAATAAGTGAATCAAAGAGTTGGTTTTTTGAAAGAATAAATAAAATTGATAAACCCCTAGCCAACTTTATCAGAAAAAGAAAGAACTCAAATTCATGCAATACAGAATGAAAAGGATGAAATCACTACAGATCCTACACAAATTCAAAAGATCCTTAATACCTATTTTGAAAATCTTTACTCCCATAGGATAGAAAATTCAGAAGAAATGCACAGATTCCTACAAAGGTACAAATTACCCAAATTGAATCAGAAAGATTCAAAAATCCTGAAAAACCCAATATCAATTAATGAGATTGAAATTGTCATTTAAAAACTTACCAATAAAGGCCCAGGCTCTGATGGATTCACCTCAGGATTGTATAAAACATTCAGAGAAGATTTAATGCCGACACTCCTCAAACTCTTCAACGAAATTTAAAAGGAAACAATTCTCCCTAAATCATTTCTGGAGGCAAGTATTATACTGATACCAAAACCAGAGAAGGACCCAACCAAGAAAGAGAACTATAGGCCAATCTCTCTAATGAACATAGATGCAAAGATATTCAACAAAATACTAGCAAATAGAATGCAGTGAATCATAAGGAAAATTATACACCATGACCAGGTTGGATTTATTCCAGGAATGCAGGGATGGTTCAATATTTGCAAATCAATTAATGTAATACACCATATCAATACAGCCAAAGAAAAAACCACATGATTGTCTCAATACATGCAGAAAAAGCTTTCGATAAAGTCCAACATGCATTCATGTTTAAAACCCTAGAAAAAAATAGGAATAGATGGCCTCTACCTCAATCGGATCAAAGCCATCTATGAAAAACCAACAGCCAACATCATACTAAATGGACAAAAAGTGAAAGTGTTTACATTAAAATCAGGAACAAGACAAGGATGTCCACTGTCACCAATCCTATTCAACATAGATTTGGAAGCATTAGCCAGAGCAATTAGACAAGAGAGAGAAATAAAAGGAATAAGGATAAGAATGGAAGAACTTAAAATATCACTATTTGCAGATGACGTGATACTTTAAATGGAGGGCCCCAAAAACTCCACAAGAAAACTCCTGGAATTAATTGACAAATTCAACAGCGTAGCTGGATACAAAGTCAACACCCAAAAGTCAATAGCATTCCTACACACGAAAAACAAACACACTCAGAAATTGAGGAAACCATACCTTTTACAATAGCATCGAAGAAATTGAAATATTTAGGAATCAATCTAACAATGTAAAAGATTTATTCAATGAAAACTACAGTACTCTGAAAAAAGAGATCAAAGACGATTTCAATAAATGGAAAAACATTC
>PVLD010011701.1:0-15778 GCA_004027595.1 Dinomys branickii
GTTCTTACACCAGTGATATAATATGTTGCCTGCACATGTATCGCTGATTTATTTCACTTATGAGTATGGACTCCAGTTTTGTCCACTTGCCTACAAAGTTCCCAAAATTGTCTTTCTTTATAGCTGAATAATATTCCATTGTATAAAAATGCCACAATTTTTTAATCCAGTCTTCTGTGGATGGGCACTTGGGTTGCTTATTTTACACTTTATATAGCAAGTTTTTCTTAGCTACATGTCTATTACTTTGGACAGTATGGTACTGGAAGGAAAAGGTACTTCTACATTTTTCAGTGGATTTTCCTCACTGATAAAAAGCACGCATATAAAATATATTTACGATGCAGTTATATTCTGAGAGGTAAAAGGTGCTGTAATCATTCTAGTATATGGATATTTCGTCCATATTTCAATGCATGCGAGTTATATATTAATGAAATTTTCCCATATTTCCCTAAGGATTTTTTCACATGTCTCTATTTAGTGAATACTTGAAAGGCCTGGATCACATCTTTCTCATTGTCACAATCTCTTCACTAGCACCTGGTCATTGGAAGTTCTTAACCAATATTAAATGGATATATTATCACTTCAAAGTCCAGCTTTCTTTGCTTGTTACAATAATGTTATGATACCTGTTAAAATAAATTTTAAACTCTTAAGAAAAATGTCAGTTTCAGTGTGAACCACAGTGAACGGGTTAGTTTCTTTTCACTTTCAGAATTCAGAGAGCTCTCTGTCCCTCCTATTCACAAAGATTAATAAATACCACACTTGACGTGCTCAGCCTAGAGTCAGGAAAACAGAGCAGTTGTGCAAAGGCCACCCCCTCCTGTCCTGCTCCCTGTAATCAAAGCTATTTTGAGCCAGTGGTGGTGATGCATGCTTATAATCCCAGCACTTACGGAGGCTGAGGTAAGAGCTTCACAAGCTTCGGTCCTGCCTAAGAAACTTTATGAGATCTTATCACAAAAAATAAAATTAAACCAGGGCTAGGGATGTAGCTATATGATACAATGCCAGAGTTCAATCCCCAGTACTGCCTAAAGCACAGTTTGTTCAATAAAAAATGTATATTTTAGGATTTACACTGTAACTAACCCTGGGCAAATAGATGAGGTAACTAGGAACTTCAGCTTTGCTCACGATGCAGTCAGGAAGAATATATACACAAATATTAAACAAAGAGCTATCCTAGACATAAAAAAACACTCAAACTGAGCTAGGGATTATTTGCCTGGTTAGCTGGCTACTCTCTCCCAGAACTAATTATCAACTGTTACTTATAATTGCTCAGGTTGGAAAGTTAGACTAACAGTGCCACAAGTTCTTAAGAACAAGTGAAATCAGCTCCTTGGTAATCTCTTTAAGGAAGCTTTCAATCTATACCAAACTTCTTTATATATAACTATAGAGAGAGAACTATATAAAACATATGTAGAACTATATAGCATATATACAGATATAGAACATGTATGCAGTTCTATATATGTACAGTTATATATAACTATCCAAACTCTTATTATAATATCAATAACCCAAATTTTACCTGCTTAGGATTCATACAGCCTTTTCCCTTTATGCTTTAATAATTAAATTAATATTAATTAAACATTAATGTTAAGTTGTAATGTTTATTTCTCTTAAAATAATTTGACACACAGTCTACACATAGAGAAACCCAACACCTTGGTTGTTTTTTTCAGTCCCTCTCCTTACCAGTTCCACCTCTCCATGTCTGATGAGTTATTAATTCGTCTTATCTCCCTATGATTGTTCTCTTTAGCCACCTGGGCCCAGAGTAGCCCATTTTCCTTTTAAAAACAAACAAACCAGAATATCTTACAGGTACTGGTATGTAATACACTGAAAAACTAATTTTAAACATCTTTTCTTTAAAGTCCTGTATTTATTTCAACTGTAGACATTTTCGATCAATTAGTTTTTAATTGGTAATATATTGTCATCATAAGAAGCTGTAATGAAAAGGCAATTCTTCCCAGTCCAATATAACAGATTGTTTTCCCAGAGGTAACATCTTTTGCTGATTTTTTTATGTTCTTTCCTGGAGATACTCATTAGTAGTGGTAGTGTTTTCACTAACTTGTCCTTCTTTTCAGTAGTCATTGGAAGGGTCATAGTCCTAACATTTTTTTCAATGAAAATAGACATACTTATTTCATTTTTAATGAAAGTTGTATATAGTTATCGTGAATCAAATGATGCTTTAAAATATATACACAGTATAGACTAGCTAAATCAAGCTAATTAACAAAAACCTGGCCACTCATGTTTATTTCTGTGGTAAGACCATCTGAATTGTCTCGCAGCAAGTTTCAAGGGTATAATACATTGTTATTAATTGTGGTGGTTCCCTTTATCCATGGTTTTGCTTTCTACAGTTTCAGTTACCTCCAATCAATTATGGTCTGGAAATATTACATGAAAAATTTCCAAAGTAAACAATTTATAACTTTTAAATTGCCTGCTGTTCTGAGTGGCATGATAAAATTGAGATTTTATCACTATTCTGCTCTATCTTGCAAAGGATATAAATCATCCCTTTATGTACTGTAACTGTTTATCCTACCTGACCATTAATCACTAGGTAGCCATCTTGTTTGTCTGACTAAAGGTCAGAAAATTGCAGTGTCCAAATGACCCTTATTTCACTTAATATGGCCCAAAATCAGAAACATGGTGATGCTGGCAATTTAATGATATGCCAAAGAGAATCCATAAAATGTTTCCTTTAAATAAAAGAAGAAAGTTATTGCCTTAATAGGGAAAACGTGTGTGGAGGTTGCTAGTAGTGAGGGTAAGAAGAGACTGTGGGATCCCAGCTGGCATCGACCCTGGCTCGGAGGCTCAGACCACGAGTGCCGGCCTGGAGCAGGGGCCACGCAGTCTGTGTGGCTTGGATTTTACTGCTGCGAGCTTGGAGCTGGGTGAAGGCTCTCTGTGTCCACACTGTGCTTCCCAGGGTAAAGGGGGAGCAAGTAGTCCATGTAAAACTATTTCCACTGCTTTCATTCCCTTAGTTTGTGTGAAGGTTGTGGCTAGTTCCTGAAATCGATGCTTCTGTGAGGGAAACAGTGCCAGGGTCCCGCTCAGCTGTCTTGTTTACGTGCAGATCTTCAGCTGGGTAACTTTATTTCCTTTAACTGACCCTGTTTTAATTAATTTACAGGACAGGGAGAAAAGGGGTGGGCTTCTCTAAATAAACCAGTGTTTGGAGTCAAATTGTTTTCAGTCAGACAGCTTCTTTTTTTTTTTTTTTTATTGCTGAGTTTCAGTCTCGCTTTAGTCCTATCCCTTTCTTCCCCTACCCCATTTCTCCCTCTTGGAGTGAAAATATTTACCCTGGGCCATTGTAAGTTAAAAGTGATTAACTGGGCCGGGGATATAGCTCAGCGGCATAAGTGCTTGTCTGGAAAGGCTGAGGTCATGAGTTTGATTCCCTGTACAAAAAAAAAGTGATTCACTTTCTTTTCATTTTTGCAGGGCCTCACAACTAAGAGTTCACCTTAATTCTCAGAAGAGACAATCAGACTTGAACTTTTCGGTAAGGTGGAAACAAAATCTCTAAGACTCTGAAAACTCTTAGAGATGGACTAAAACATTTTACATACGGAGATGCACAGAGTCTTTTGAAAGCCAGGGATGGGATGCTGTGGGTGGTATTTAGATGGCCCTTGAAGCCTTACGCACTCCTAAGTGGGGCTCTCAGAGTGATTAGATAACAAGGGCATGACACTCACCAGGGGTTTGTCCATTGACCAGCTTATAGCTCAGTGTGATTTAGGAGGTAAAGCCTGGTAGGTCACTGAGGGCGGTGTGTCACTGGGGACCACGGCCCAAAAGGGTCTTTGCTCTCTCTGCTGCCCACTGCCCTACCAGGAGCTCCTCCCCTATGGTTCCCCTCTGTCCTACCGCCCTGCTTTGTTGCCATCTAACTGGCTCCTCTACAAACTGTGCCAAAGTAACCTTCTTACATTTGGAAGAGGGTCAGCACAGTGAAAAATAAAGCAAAACTATGATTTATATGAGAAAAAATATAAATACATATTTGCTGTTCATAGGATTGTATTCCTGAAAGCCCTGAGGAAATCACTTAAAGTTATGTTACTTAATAAAACAATACATAAAGGAGGTAATGCATGGTAATCTACAAAAAGCAAATCCCACTGTACTATACTAATTGATACTCATGTTCTTTCCCACCAGAATTATTGACTAGAAATACAACCCTCTCAAAATATATATATGTACACAAACACAAGGTAGCTAAGATAATTGTACTACTAATTTCTATTGGTTTATTGAAAGGAACAGCTAATGCTTATTTTCTTGATCAATTTTGCATGCCTATTTCTGATAATCTTAACAACTACTTCAAAGGTAACAATATGCAATAAAAAAACCATTGTTGATTTCCTATCATCTCAGAAAACATAGTCAAAATGCCAGAAATTCAGAAGAGAGAATACTAAAAGCCTTTGGAAAAACAATTAAGTAACTTTTAAAGGCCATCCTATCAGAATAATAGCACATTTCTCAACACACATTTCAAAGACCATAAGAGCTTGGAAGTTTTTCACACCCTTAAAGAAAACAATTCCTAGTCCAGATTATTATACTAGCAAAACTATTGCTTAAAATTGATGGAGAAGTAAAAACTTTCCATGAAAAAGAGAAGCTAAAGAAAGTTATGACTTGCAAACAAGCACTGTGGAAAATAATTGAGGGTGTTTCTTCAATTGTTATTAGTACTTGTTTATAGCACATAATGGTCACAGTCCTCATGGGGAGTTGGTACTTACACATAACACATAAATTTTTATATCCCCTTCCTCTGGGTCCATCCCCCTTCCCACCATCTCTTGACCCTCTTCCCATATGAAAAAGATCTATCTTACTATTACCTATTATCTTTCATTTTGCTATTTATTTATATTTTGAGTTTCTCAAATATTTAAGCTTATGTATCTGATTTATCTCACTTAACATTATGGTCACAAGGTGCATCTGCTTTTGTACACATGATTCAAGTTTATCCTCTTATATGGCAGAGTAATGCTCTGTTATGTTTAATGCCACATTTTCTTTATTAATCCAACAGTTGATGGACAAATAGGCTGCTTCCAATATTTAGATATTATGAATTATATTGCTATAAACATGGATATTCATTTATCACTGTAATTTGATATTTATGTAGAAGGAGCATAGCTGGATTGAGTGGAATTACTATTTTAAGTTTTTTGGAGAGTCCCTATAATGATTGTTCTCATTTACATTCTCACTAACAATGTGCATTGGTTCCTTTACACCCTGCAGTCTTGCCAGGATTTGTTGCTACATGGTTTTTCAATGATAGCCATTCTTTCTGGGGTAAAATGGGATCTTAGTGTTGTTTTAATTTGCATTTCTATAATGCTCAGAAATGTTAAACATTTTTCATGCATTTATTGGCCATTTGTATTTCATCTGAGATATGTCTGTCTATCTCAGTTCACTTTTGATTAGGTCTTCTCTTTGGTAGAAGCATCTAATTTTTTTATTTTTTATACGTATTCTAGGTATTATTCCTCTATCTAAAAACTAGTTGACAAAATTTTTCCCATTATTCAGGTTATCTCTTCACTCTGTGGGTCATTCCCTTTGCTACACAGAGGTTTTATATTAGTATGATCTCATTTATCAGTTCTAGGCTGTTGGAGTTCTATTCACAAAGTCCTTGTCTACACGTTTATTTTCTTTCAACAGATTATTTCTGTTCTAATGTTTAGACCTTTGATCTATTTTTATTTTAGTTTTGTACATGGTGAGAGATATAGATCTAAATTTAACCTTCTTACTGTGTGTAGCCGGTTTTCCCAGAACCACATGTTAAAGAGGCTATAGTTTCTCCAGTGCAAGTTTTGGCCACTTTGTCAAAGATCTGGTAGCTGAATGTGCCTCAAATTGTTTACACATTCTCTCTTCTGTTCAACTGACCCACATGTCTGGTGATCATTTTTGTGCCAATATCATGCTAGGTTTTTTTTTCACTAAAACTTTGTAGTATAACTTGCAGTCCAGAATTGTGATGTCTCCTGCCTTGGTTTTGTTACCCAGTATTGTTTATTCTGTTGTAGGTCTCATCTGGTTCCATGTGAAGTTTAGGATTGTTTTCTTTAGTTCTGTGAGGAATGCTATTAGTATTTTGATTGGGATTGCATTAAAAATGTGTATCAGTGTTGGGTGGCTCACCATTTTGACTGTGGTGGTACTGCCTATCAATGAACGGGGGACAGCTTTCCATTTTCTGATGTCTGCTTCAATCTCTTCTTTCAGAGTACTATAGTTTTCACTGTAGAGATCTTTCACTTCTTGTTTAAGTTAATTCCTAAGTATTTAATTTTTCTTGATGTTATTATGAAAGGTATTGTTTCCTTAATTTCTCAGTGTTTATTATTGGAGTACAGAAAAACTATTGAGTTTTCTGTTCATATTGTATCCTGCCTTGGTACTAAATTTGGTTATTAATTCTAAGAGTCTTTGGGTGGATTTGGGTCTTTTGGTCTTCTATGTAGTGGAATGCATCATCTGTGTATAATAATATTACTTCTTCCTTTTCTACACATATCCCTTCTATTTCTTTCTCTTGTCTGGCTAATGTTTTGGGAACTATTATAAAATAGGAATGATGATAGCAAAAATCTTTGCCTGGTTCCTGATGACAGAGAAAAGCTTTCAGCTTCTCCTCACTTAATAGATATTTGTAATTGGTTTATTAATAATGGTTTTATCAGAATGATTTTACCTATTTTCTTCAGAGTTTTTGTCATGAGTGTATTTTGAATTTTGTGAAAGGCTTTTTCTGGTCAATTAAAATGATCATAATATTTTTGTCCTTGTTGATGTTTCTGTGGCATATATATTTATGGATTTGAATATGTTGAACTATCCCTGCATCCCTGAGATGAGCTCTACTTGGTCATGGCATATGGTACTTTTGATAATTTGTTGCATTCGGTTTGCCAGCATCTTGCTGAGGATTTTTGCATCTATGTTCATTCAAGAGACTGTCCTGTCGCTCTCTTTTTGGTTGAGTTCCTTTTCTGGTTTTGGAATCAGGGCAACACTAACTTCTGGAATTGACTTTAGGAGTACTCCTTCCTGTTCAATTTCATTAAGTAATTTGAGGAATATTGACAAATATCTTTTGTAAAGTTCCTATAGAATTCAGCAGTGAATCCAAAGGAACCCATGCTTTCTTAACAAGTAGGTTTTTTTTGTTCACTCTCATTGCCTGATGTTGGATTATTCAGAGTTTTAAATCTTCTTGCTTCAGTCATGGTAGTTCATATATATGAATCTGTCCACTTCTTCTGAACTCTCCATTTTATTAGAATGCAGGTTCTTAAAGTACAGTGGTACCTCAGTTTATGAACTTCATTTGTTTTATGATTTGAGGGAAGTATTCAGCAAAACTGTACATCTGCAAACTCTACAATGGGTACCAAACATGACCACAGTCATTTTCTGCACACAAACACAGATCATGGTCATATTTGTTACTCATTGTAGAGTTTGCAGAAGTAAAATTTTACTGAATGCTTTTGTTTGTAAACAAAATTCTTTGTAAACAGAAGTGCTTGTGAATTGAGGTCTACTGTAGTAAATAATAATCTGGGTTTTGCAGGGTCTATTGTGACTTCCCTTTTTCATTTCCAGTTGCATGCATTTGGGTCTTTTCTTTCATTTTTTGTAAGATTAGCTGTAAGTTTGTCCATTTGTTTCTTCTTTCAAAGAAACAGCTCTGACTCATTAATTCTTTGTATTGTTTTTCTAGTCTCAATTTCATTAATTTTTCCTCTGATTTTTACAATTTCCTTCATTGTTCTAGCTTTGGATTTGGGTTGTTCCTGTTTTTCTAGGAACTTTTGATGCATAATTAGGTTATTTATTTGGACTCACTGTTTTTCTGATGTAGGTATTCACAGCTATAAAGTTCCCTCTTATTACTGTTTTTGTTATGTCCCACAATAAGAATAAGAACCAACAAATGGGATTATATCAAATTAGAACTTTCTACTCATCAAGGCAAATAACCAAAAGAATTAAGAAATAACCTAAGTAATGGGAAAAAGTTTTTCCCATTGCCCCTCAAAGAATTAATATTTAGAATATATAAAAAACTCAAATAAACAGATCCAGAAAAACAGAAGACCCACTCAAATAATGGGGAATTTCAACGGATAGGCACTTCTGAGAAGACATACAAATGACCAATGAAACAAGAAAAAATATTCAGCATCATAGGCTATTAGAGAAATGTAAATCAAAACAGTACTGAGATTCCATTTTCCTCCAGTAAGAATAGCTATTATTGAGGACTCAAAGAACAACAAATGCTAGAGAGAAAGTGAGGAAAAAAGAACTCTTCTACATTTACATGGTTGGTGGGAATGTAAACTAGAATACCCCTATGGAAATCAGTATATAGACTTCTCAAAAAACTAAAACTAAATATTCCATTTGACCCAGCTATATCTTTCCTGGGTATCTTTGCAAAAGAGTTAAAGTTGCAATATTATAGTATACATGCATATTCATGTGTATAGCAGCTAAATAACTCACTTATAGAAGCAGACTAAATTTGCACTAACTAAATTGTAGAAGCAGTCTATATACCTAACAGATGAATGAATAAAGAAAATGTGGTATGTGTCCACAGTGGAGCACTACTCAACCATAAAGAATAAACTAGAGACATTTGTAGGAAAATGCAAAAGTCTTGAGAATACAAGTGAAATAAGTCAGACATGTGTGGTTAAATATTGAATGGTTTCACTTACACAAGAACCCCCAAATATAAATGATTTAAAGAGCAAAATAAAGACACAATAGTAAGAAATACTGAAGTAAATTTTTTAAAAATGAGGAAGAGGATCAGGCAAAGACAGAAGAATGGGGATAAAAGGGCTTGAAAATTATCAAGATACACTAGCATATATACTAATTCTCTAAAGCGAGTGGAATTATTATGTATCACAAACGTGCTAATCCAAAAATGGGTAAAGAACTAATATATAGAAGTAAGTAAAATAAATATGTTAATGTCTTAAAACAATATTAGATATTAATTTTCAAAAACATAAAACCCACATCATGTAAAGTAATTCATTGTTTGATATAGAATTTTAAAACATACTACAAGCATATTTTCTGAACTCCATTTTCTGAACTCCATTTGATTTCAAGTTATCCTTCATTTTAAAAGAGACTACAAAAAATAATTACATTTAATATTATCCCTGTTAAAAATATTTATAATATTTTCTAAGCCCATATTAGTAGGATCCTAATGAAGACCTTAGGGTCCTACTCCATGTGTAACTATGTTAGAGTTTCTTCATAATGACAAACTTTTACATTGCTGTACACATGGGAGGAAACTCCCTTTGCATAGCTCTTCATTTCAAGTCATTTTAATCACCTGAGCTACTCAGCACTTTGTTTGAGCACTAGTGACAGAAAGCCAAAGGGAACCTGACACATCAAGGGATCAGGGATCAAGTAATGAAAGGTTTGTTTTCTCTGTCTGTCTCTGTCTCTGTCTCTGTCTCTGTCTCTGTCTCTGCCTCTCTCTCTCTTTCTCTCTCTCACTTCTCTTGGGCATTTGTATATGGAATTTTTACATTTATATAACATTTCTCAGTAAATATTCTGTATACTTAAGATGCCCAACATGATACTTTGATATACACATGGTGAATGCTTACCATAGTAGAGAAAATTAACATATCCATCTTCTCACATACATAGGTTTGTCATGTGTTCCCCAGCTGTGGTTTACAATCACCTCTGTAAGAACACCATAACAGAGAAGGTAATGTATGACCACAGATAACATTAGATTTCAGCTCTGCGTTAGTCAGCTTTCCATAACTGTGACCAAACACCTGAGATAAACAACTGAAGGAGGAAAGACTTATCTTGTCGTGTGTTTTCAGAGGTCTCAGCCTATGGTTGCTTAGCCCAGTGGCTTCCATCGCATGAACTTTTAGGAAAATCTAAGATCCAAACCATAATGAAGAGAAACTCACTGTTAACTCTCCCTGCTGTAGTGTTCTCTGTGTGTGCGTGTGCACGCACACATGCGCTCATACACATGCAATGAAAAAAATTAATGTATCTGTAATATTCTAAAAGGCCCTTGAGCCAACCATAATTTATATAGCCATAAAAATAAGATATCTCTATTGGCCTCATCACCAGAGTGGTGAGAACACAGGAAAGGGGATGGAGCACTGTTGATAGCACATAAGAAGAGAAAGGCACAGCAGAAAAATAATGGCAAGCATGTATTTTCTCTTACACAGGTGACTTTGCCTCTCTCTCTTTTCGTACCAGTAGATACCTAAATGAGAAATTCTCTGAAGCTTATAGACGTTGAAACATAAGTCACGGTTATCTGTAATTCTTATATAAGTGCATAATGCTTTGAGGGGATAATTGTAACTACTCACCAATAAATGCACTAGATCCCCCATAGAATCTCCATGTGGCTTCACTAAAGAGGGTTCAGAGAGCAGGGAGTTTTCCCTAGACCAAAGCCCACAGAAGATCACTTGCTCTGACTTTCAGCTGTGTTAGAGGACTGAGGTTCAATGTCCAAATAAAATAAATCTTGCATTCTTATCTTCACTGATAACAGTAGGTAGTGTAGCAACCACTGTTACTTCCTATTATTCTGTTTTGAGGTCATGTATCATTTTGTTGTTTCTGTGTTGTTTTTATTTTTCATTGTTGTTTTGTTAGTTTTTTTCTCTTTAAAACAAAACAAAGAGTATTACCAAGGAACATGAACTTAACATTTTGATGGAAAGTGTCTAGTACTCATATTTTCCACTTATGTGAAGTTTTGTGCATGACAACAAAACATAGCAGAAAATTTCCATTATTTTCAAGTCAAATGACTGAGTTATACATCTTCCTGTAGGTCACTGACAATTCTGCACTTCAAATGGGTTAAAAGGAAATTAGAGATTTAGAATGAAGGATCATCTGAGAGTACCGGGAAATAAAGAATTGGAAAGAGATGAGACAAACTGGCAGGTTTAAGAAAGGTAGTCTTCACGTGTGTTTTCCAAGGTATCAGTATGAACGTAAAAGGTAATAAGACAGGCACTTTGAAGTACAGACAACGGCACCTAAAGGAAAAGGAGTAAACTCAAGTGGCTTGAAAAGAAAAGTTAAGTACAGAAACTAGTCAAAGTGGCTGGAAAAGCTTACACCCATGTCCTAGCCAAGTGTAGTAAACAGTCCTAGCTCATTAATGTCAGTGCCTGCATGCTGCATGACTTTGTGACTATTTTCCATAGTTTTCAATCTTATAATGTCATTTCCTTTAGTTCATGATAATTTGATTGAAAGTCAGAATTTTATTTGACTCTCTGGATGACCTCTCTGGCAAGCAGTTGTGGGCATGCAATCAATCCGGTTTGAAGCAAACTGCATTAAAGCAAGACTGTAGGCTTTCTGAAGGTTCCTTTTTGTCAGAGGTCACTGCTGTGGTCAGAATAATTTTGTCCCGCAAAAATTCATATGTTAAAATCTTACAAAAGCAATTGTATTAGCAGGTAAGGACTTTGACAACAATTAGATCTTGATGAGGGAGCCTTCATGAAAAGAATTAGTACCCTTATTAAAAAAAAAAGGCATCTCTGAAAACACAGCATGGAAGAAAAATAGCCTCTTTAATAAATAGTGCTGGGGAAATTGGCTATCCACATGCAAAAAGATTGAGTCTAGACTCATAAGTCTTACCAACTGCTCAACTAAAACCAAAATGGGTCAAAGATCTAATGTTAAAAGAGAAATTATTAACCTGCTGGAAGATAAAATAGGTAAAACTCTTGAAGACATAGGCATAGGCAAGGACTTTCTGAACAGAACACTATTGGCACAAGAAATAATACAAGGAATCAACAAAGGTGATCATATCAAATGAAAAAGCTACTGTACAGCAAAGGAAACTACCAACTGAGTGAAGAAATAACCTACAGAATGAGAAAAAGTGTTTGCCAGCTATTCCTCAGACAAAAGATTAAGTAGACCCCTGAGAGAACCCTACCTCCTTCTACTACATGAGGACCTAATGAAAGTGCAGCCATCTAGGAACCAGGCAGTGGGCCCTCACTGGACAATGAACTTGCTGCTGCGTTCATCTTGGACTTCCCTGTTCCTAGGCCATGAAAAATCAATTTCTTTTGTTTATAAATTACTCAGTCTAAGATATGTTTCATAGAGGACTTAAGAGACTAAGTTACTTTTACTTCAAGGGTGTAGACCTCCAAGAGGAATACAAGTGGAAGTCCTGAGTGTATACCAGGTCCTTCTTTCTTGGTAGCACTGACTCTGGTTTCTGATCCTAGTACCCCTGAGACCAGTGGAAGTTGGACTGAGCTTTTTATCATCTCAGCAGTCTCTTTCAGAATGGACCACTGTTTTAATAAGTGGTGCCAACTGTGATTTTCATTTTACTGGATTTTGAAGGGGGGCAGATCTTGGCCTTTCAACCATTTGTAGCTCTCAGTTCTTTATGAAAGACATTTTCCTTAATTGCATCTAGATTTTCTAGATAATCTTTTAAAGTTAGTCTACAAGTTTTCACCCCCATAATTTTAATATCACTGAAGAGAAGATTTCTTTGATCCTAGAACCTTTTGGACTTTCCATATCTCTACATTTCTATTGTATGTTTGTAGTCAATAACATTTAAAATTTAACACTTATTTAAGTTTTTCATATAAAATGTTTTTTTTTTTTTTTGGCGGTACTGGGGATCGAACTCAGGACCCTGCGCTTGCTAGGCAGGCGCTTATTCCACTGAGCTATATCCCCAGCCCCCATATAAAATGTTTATCATCCCTATGTAAGTGATAATTTTAGAAGGGAAGAGCCAAGTTGTATACCTCTTTATATCCCCTGACGTGTTAAATGATTGCATAGAAATATTGTTGGTGTGACATGCAAGATAAATGGAGAAGTGAGCATTCAAAAGATGAGTTTATATTTGTATTCCAACCTAGTAAAGCCTTCCACATCTTTTACCAGCATTTGCATTCTTAGAAATCTATAATACAAACATACCCACAGGCATGCATGAAGATACATATCCACGTATAATTTTCTAACTATATCCACATAATACAAATTTTTTGGCATTTTATCTCTCTCTGAAGCATTTTACTAACATACAATATAGAAATACATGCATATGTGTATCACCATCTTTTTAAAGAAGCAATATGCTTGTGTCAATAAATGTGCAGTTGTCTTTTCCCCATGTCTTGAGTTCTCAGTCACTGAGAACTGATGAAAATCCCAGCCAAAATTAAAAATGCTCTGGCCAAGACACTACTGTCCCATTTCATTCAGCGTTGAGGATATTCAGGAACAAGGATTATTTATTCAGCTGTTGCCTCTTTTTCCTGTCATTTACTTTGTATTCGAACAAGCTACATTAGCCATACTAGATATTAAAAGTATGCAGGTTGTAATATTGGACCTCCTTCAAAGAAAAAAAGAAGAAATGCCTTAGGCTAGAATTAAAAAGCAACACTTTTTTAAAAGGCTTGTATTGCCTTTTGGAAAATTATAGAAATGTCAGAGGGTCAACATTAACACCTAACCTGAGATTTGTGCAAGTCCTCTGACAAATGAGCTTTCCCATTGCTGGGACACAGTGCTCAACACTCACAATTTAAAGATGAAGTTTAATTTAACTCATGATTCTGAAGGGTCCATGGTCTGAAGGATCCATGGCAGGAACATGATGATAGAAGGGTGTGATAGAAAAAGGATGCTTAGTTCATGATTGTCTCGGTTACTTTTATCTAGTTGCTGGGACAAAATACCTGATGCCTAGAATTAAGGAAAGAAAGGTTTGTTTAGCTCACAGTTTGTGGAGGTTTCAGTCCATACTGTGCTGGCTCCAAGGCAGGGGGGCACATAGCAGACAGCAACAGTTCAAAGCAGCAGAAAACAGAAAAGAAAAAAAGGGGGGGGGAGCAGCAAAGAACAAGCCTCTTTCCCTCCTTTACATTGTATGCAGGCTACTGCCCCAGGGGGGTGTAGCGCTCACACCCATACTATCAAGCATTGGACCACGAATCAGTCGTAAACTCTAGAAGCCCACCCCATGACTGCGTGAGGCTTTGGGGAGACATCCAGACACAAACCATAACAATGGTGAACGTGAAACAGAACAGGGGAAGAGGGCCGGAGAGGAAGGGTCTAGGGACCAGACACAGACCCCAGGGCCACACCTCCACGATCCACCGAGAAACACAAGAACTGTGCCCCGTCAGCCCTCTAGAGTATCAAATTAACACCCTAATGACCACAAGGAGCAGGCTAACAATCACTGCGGCCAGAGTGATTGAACAAATATTTTATAAAAGGTGTCAAAGAAATTAGGTCAGGGGACAGATTATGATTTCAAAAGATGTGAAGAGAAAGGAGTAATGAGCACTAAAGAATAAAACAAGAATATCTCTCCACACAGACTGAGCTTCCAAGCCTGTCGCCCTCTGTAGCATTGGTTCCATTTTAATTTATGACTCTTTATTCTAAGTTCTCACAGGGACCATATGTATTAAGGCTCCCATTCTACAAAAGGAAGGTTTAAATAACAAATGACAAACCTTAAAAATAAAAATTATCACTTAAAATGTGGTTTACATCAAGATATATTTTAAGTAATAAAAGTCAATTTTCAGAAAACACAGTCTGACCGTATTTACTATGCCTCTGCCCATAGTACTAGCCTATATTCACATCTACACCTATATCCACATGCCATGAGAACTTTCTGAGCAGATATATACTGTTACATACTGAATCTTCGTCTGCATCCCCACACCAGGTGCTACGTTGCTGTCTTCACCCCTAAAGCAATGAGATTGAGGCCTGCCTTTGAGAGGTGATTACACCATGAAGGAATAGCTGTCATCACTGCGATTAGTGACCCTATACAAGAGATCTCAGAAAGTTCTCCCATCTCTTTCTTCCACGTGAGGATTCAGCAAAAAGTAAGCAGTCCGCAGTCCAGAAGAGCATCTACACAGACCCTACACACATTGGCAACTGCAGCTCAGACTTCCAGCCTCCAGAACTCTGAGAAAACATCCGTGATGGAGCAGCCTGAACCCATTAGGACACATGATAAGTGTCCTAGGGCCATTGTTTTCTTCTGTGTCCTTAATATAATGTAACACAAAAGAAAACTATGCCCCTATGACAACATGTACATGGTCATCCTCAGGCTTTCTTCCCATTTGTGTTTTTTCAATCAATGACTTTTCTTGCTTTCGGGAAAGCCTACTCTCTTCATCCCAAGGTATCCTAACCAGCATGTAATGTGTCCTTTCCTGCCTGTCAGAGTCTAAGTTTTAAAAAAGCAACTTAATAAACTACTGCTTTTCCTTCTCCCATTGAAGTATGCAATGCTTCTTTGAGGGTTTATTGCAAGGTAAACAATATAATACAGGATACATATTCTATAAGATTATTTATAATAGTCACCCAAAGAATGATACAAAAGAACACAGGAAATCTGTCCACGCACTATAGACCAGGGATCCACTATAGGCCTGGATCCCTCAGAAATGTCCTGCGTGAGTCCAGCCTAATACCTACTGTAATGGGCGGTGACTTTTAGTACAACATTTTAAGATAGACAAGGCTTACAATGTGTCTTGAGAAACATCCTGGAGGGATT
>PVLD010011701.1:15878-64089 GCA_004027595.1 Dinomys branickii
AAAGAGTTAACTTTGCAGTTCTGACTTTGTCCTGGAATTCTTCTCCTTGCCTGAATTGTTAAAATATATATATCATTATGGCCAGAGCTGACCCGGTCACACGGTGCAAGGTAAACAACTATGGCCAGGCCTAGACACTCCAATCTATTACTATGGAAACCAAAAATGTATATAAGGTGAGAACAAAGGCAGTTAAGTGCCACATTCTCTAGTCAGGAATGGGGGGCAATGACCGGTCCAAATTGATTCTAAATTAAAATTAATTAAAACTCCGTTTGTTCTGAAAGAGTTTTTGGATCCCCTGAAGAGTTTGACCCGATTTCTGATTTTTGCCGCAACACTACAGCTCCTAACAAGGACTCCCATGAGTCAAACTGGAGGCCCAGAGCCCACAACAATATCTCATGCAGGCCTGTTTCATAGATCTGTGCTGGGAAGGCCCAAAGGTCAGTGGTGAAATCTAGGAAGTCTGTGCTAGTGGAATGAAGGATCTGTGCTAGCAGGCTGAGGGATCTATACTAGAGCCAGGAAGCAACGTGCCAAGTAAGAACCAGGGAGCTCCCCTGAAAAGTACCACAGCCATCCTTAGCAACAGTGAGGTCCCAAGCTCCTCTGATGATCAAGACAGCTGAGTTCCTATGAGGAAAGCCAACACAGCAAGCTTCTCCAGGAGACTGGCAGTGCACCATCTTCCCTTCTGGAGCCAGGAAGTGATGCTCAAAGTGAGGACAAGAGCTCCCCTAAAGTGAATCAGACCTGTTCTCAGTGCCAACAAGGTCCGAGCTCCTGGGAGGGTGAAAACAGCCAAGTTCATCAGGAGAGCCAGCACGATAAGATCCTCTAAGAGAACCAATAGCTCCTTACAGCTTCCAACAGGTTCCCAATGGCTTCTGCCAGTTCTCAACAGCCTTCCTTAGTTCCCAACAACCTAACTTCTTCTTCTCCAGTTCTGCCTCTTATGCTGATGGCAGCAGTCCTCAGGTGGGCCTCCCACACCCGGCACCACACTTACTCAGTTTATCTGGGGTTATAAATTGACCACCAGTTGTCAGTCTACTACATATGGGTTCTGAAAAGAAAAACAGGATACATGGAAATGGTCCTGAGTTGCTTACTGCTAAATAAAAAAGAGCAAATCAAAGAGATTATATCATTGAAGATAACAATGTGTAATGTAACAGCCACTGTTAATTCCTGTCATTTTGCTCTGAAACCCTGTATTATTTTTATGGTTTTTTCCTTGTTTTATTCTTGTCTATGGTGTTGAAATTTTGCTATTGTTCTCTTTTTATTATTCTCTTTAAAATAAAATTTAAAAAAACGAGAGATGTCAAGGCCTTTTAATATGATCCCTGAGTAATTGTAGGATTACTTAAGGACAATGTTTCACTGGAGCACAATTTCTGATACGTCTCTAATCTCAGAATAAATTGAAATACAGAACTCTTTCCAATCTATAAAATCATCTCTAGAGAAATTTCTCAAATAGCTGGTTGGAATAACAGGATGCACATGAAATGAAAGCCATTATAAATGGCCTTGATAAAATGTCACAGAGACAAGAAAGAGAAGGGTGAAAGCACATCGCTGAGTTTCTTTACATGTGCAGAAAAGAGAATATGATTGGAAAAAAATTTACATTAGAAGCACTTTGTTTTCTTTTTTTAAAAAGTAGTTACTGAAGTTTTCTAGTAAAAAATTAATTACCTAACATTTATATTTGTCAGTGAATAAAAGTGGCAAATGAACAAACACAGGAGAATACAACAGCAGTGAAAGCATAAATTGATTTAGCTTCTCTAAATTACAGGGCTTTTTGTTGCCCATTTGCTGCCCATTGATGAATCCATTTAGTAGGTTCATCAAAATATCCTGGAAAATAATACTTAATATATAGCTATATTTATTAAAGTCAATCTAATACCATTTAAAATTTTTGAATAAATATAACGCCATGGACTATCCAGAAAAAGGCACTACGAATTACAAAAAAATTTATTATTGAGGAAAAAATCTATGTGCTTCCCACCTCATAAACCATACCAGAATAAATTCCATGTGTATTAAAGAAATAATGAAAAATATTAAAACCATAAAAAGTGACATCAGAATAGCACAGAGCTTTTCAGTTGCAAAATTATTGTACCAAAACAAATAATATTTTAAAAATCAATAGATAGGACAACTAAAAACTTACTGCAGCTCATAAAAACCTAAGAAAAAATGTTCCTTAACAGACTAGAGGAAAAACTTAGTTACTATGACTATAACAATAAATTAATATATCTTAAACTCTTAAGTCAAAAATTAGATTCCAAAAACACTAAGAAAAGACATCAGCTAATAGTAAAATACTAGCAATAATTTTTAATCACATTGTCTTGGATACTTTTCTCTCATTGCTGAGACAAAATACCTGACACCCATTATCAAGGAAGGAAAGGTTTATTTAGCTCACACTCTATGGAGGTTTCAGTCTATACTCGGCTGGCTCCAAGGCAGAGTGGCACATGGCAGAGGGCAACAGTTCATGGAGGTGAAAGACAGCAAAAGCAACAAGAGCAAAAGGGAGGAGGGGCGGCAAGCAGCCTCTCTCTCTCCCTTACAGATGCAAACTTTCCACCCCAGGGCAGGTGTAGCACTCACATCCATAATTCCAGCACTGGATCATGGGTCAGTCATGAACTCTAGAAGCCCGCCCCATGACTGCACGAGGCTTTGGGGGGACATCCTGACACAAACCATAACAAGCATTAGAATGTTGTTACAGCAGTGGTATGATTGTCGTTCATATGTTGTGATCATAGTGTAAGTTTCTACAGCCTTTTGAGGAAGAAATTTATCAGTTGTAATAAATCTTAAAATTTTTAGAGTTCTTGGTCTAAACTAAGGAGTAGCAAAGAATAATATAAGCATCAAAATTTTATTCAATAATTTCTAAAAATAAATACAAAGAAATTATGTATTTATTATTAGGGAAATAGCTAAATAAAGAACATACACACTATGAAATATACAACATACAAATGATACATCACAAAAATTTTAATTACATGAGAAAATACTCATTATATAGTATAAAGTAAAAAAGAATAACTGTATATTTTACATAATATATGATAATCAAAATACTGTATATAGTGTTTATTTTAATTTTTTACACTAAAAGACATAGAATCCTTATTAACTTCCTTCACAATACTCCCTCTTGCTCCAAACACACTTATCTCATCATTCTTACCACTTTCTGAAGCAACTCTAGAAGTTCTTTTCCTGACTTTCTAAGGTGTAATCAAAAATACGGTGCACGCTATTACCAAGTGTCAGCCAAGGGGAAAGCAGGCCATAAAAACATTACAGTGCATCCTATCCACTTACTCACTGGATCTGACACTGTGTGACTTCTGGCTCATCTTCAAAGTCAAAATGGATAGAAAGGTAAGCTATGTGGAACTGACTCCAGATATGAAGGCAGCATAATGGTGCAACTAAAGACATTCGAGAAAAAGGACTTGCAGAAGTGCTTCAGAAAGCAGCAAGAAAAATGGGTCTGTTCGAAGCAAGGAGGAGTACTTTGAAGGGTATTAACTATAATGTGTCTTTTATGGTAATTATTTTTTAATTTAAATATTTGCTATATTTTTCAATTATATCTAGTACGTTTAATATATTGTAAATATATAAGCATCCATTTGAACTTCCTTTACTGTGACACCAAACTCTTCAGTAACTTGGAGGCAGAACACACACACATGCACATTTTTCAGTAAGTAGTACTCTATCCATGATCAGCGCATGTTTTAATGATTTAAGAACTAGCCAAATGAGCATCTATTAATACCTGATTGATTCAAACAAACTTATCAAAGGGTTAACAATTTCTTTCACACTTTTCTACAATAAACCTTCATTCCACCAAATATTAAGGAACTATCTCAAATACTAATGGAAATTATGTGTTTCATAGCCACATAAAAATAGGAGAAATATGAATAAGCTTTGCTTTTGATAAGCATGGATAAAATTTATTGAAGGAGCACGAATTGATTTTTAGAAGGTTTTGAGCACAGATTGGAAGAAAAGCTGCATGTTCCATTTGTGTTTAAATAGCTTCAGTTGCAGTCTTTTATATCACAGCAAAAATAACCTGGTGAATAACTACGGACCTACAAAAGGAAACAAACTAGCAAACACTGTATAGGACAAATAATCTTCAGGCTGATTCCAAGGTCCCCTGGCTCACATGAATGCTGCTCACTCACAAAAAGGAACTTGAGTTTTAGTCCGGGTTACTTTGATGAAGAATTAAATCAGGCAAGTATCGCTGCCCTTCTTGGGTCATTTTTGCAAGAGACTTAGTGTGCAAACCTAAAGTAGCTGCTCACAAACAGGGAAGATAAAACTGTACCTAACCACTTGGAAGATAACAATATGCATCGTTAATTTCCTATTGTCTTGCTTTGAAATTGTGTGTTGTTTTCACTGTTTCTTTCTCTCTTTAAAAAAAAACTGTACCTACCTGAAGAGTTCCCAAATCTCTTGAAATATATTCTATGTACCTTATGAATTTATGGGAATATTTGACTTCCTTAATAGGTTTCTCATTAGAATGTTTCTCTTAGTAAGGGTAAAATATTAACATACAATATGCACCAACTGCTCAGAATGCATTGCTATGAAAGCCTTTCAATGAGGTGATATGATACAAGCAAATACATATTTCATGGATGGGACTGTGTGTTGTTTTCAAAATAATACTAGTTTAATGAACACTTCTGTTTCTTACAGACTGGTTAATTCATTTTTTTATTTCTTACAGTTTGGGTCAAACTGAAAAACAGTTTTCTTATAGAGGTCTAGATGATGCGGGTTATTAAACAGTCAGTTTATGAAATAAAATTTTTAATCCAATATCTGTGTCAGATAATATATCCTGGAAGGTCGCCATCTGGTTCATGCATTTTTAATAATTTCAAGCTTATGTTTCTGAAGTTCAGATCTACAATACTCTTTGTAGTATTTATCCTGGAGTTAAAATGAGTCGCAGTAACACCAGAATTAGTAACATTATATGACTAGAAGAAGAATAGGTGAAGATAACTAATTACTTACAATAGAAGAATGTTGTTTCAAACAACATTTACAGGACTAGGGAAGTGTGGTATAATGATAGAGTGCTTGTTCAGCATTTGTACAGCGCTAGGTTCAATCCCTGGCAACACCAAAGGAAAAACTAATTATACCTTAAATGCAGGCTCAGTTGGGATCAACACAACTTGAAAAATATTTTTGCTTTTATGAATTTCACTAGTGAAATTTTCTAATATTATGGCAACTTTAAATAAAAAGTATTAATACTAAACATTTATTTTATGGCTGGGGATATAGCTCAGTGGAATTAGCACCTACCTGGCAAACATAAGGTCCTGAGTTCAATCCCCGGTACCACCAAAATAAATAAATAAACATTTATTTTTAAAACATAAGAATCAATTAACAGCCTCAAAGGAATATCTGTAACTCTCCAAAAGAAAATTTGTAGGACAATATTAAATATTCTAAGAAAGTATAGCAGCACACACTGTATATTGTTTTATGTTGTTTTAAAGAAAGTCTCAAATGACAGAGATTAATGAATCAAAAAAAAAAATTTTTAAAAACAGAGATTAATGAATCACTCCCAGAGAGGAAACCATAGAGGGGAAAGTACAGAGTATCTTTCTGTGTTCTTTTAATTTGTTTCTAGGTAGAAATACCAATTTTCAATTTACATTTTAAACTCCTTTGTTTTCCCATACTGTCTTTTCTTAACTCACTATAACCGAGAGTATTAAATACTTACTTCTACTTTGTAGTAGTGCAGTTTGAAAGCAGAAAAACCTCCATATATATATATATATATATATATATATACGCTGAAATTTTTAGGCACAATATAATTTGACATGCAGTGTTACTAATTTAGAAAAAAAAATTATACTTTAATATCCTAAATATTATTCTTGGTATATTTTATTATGCTTACTGAAGAAATATATTCTTAATTCTGTATTAGCAAATACAGGGTAAAGTTAAAGGAAAAATTGAAAACATTCTTGTAGCCACTGAGAAAATCACTAGTGATTGCTGTTGCTTATTATTTTAAATTTAGATACAACTAAATACAAAAATAAATTCAATAAATATGTAAATACACATAGTCAAAATCACAATAAGTATCTGATAGATTCTAATACATAATTATTTGTTCAATTAATATTTGCTACTCTTTAATATTTCACTTTAAATGACATTTAATATGGCAGCACACAGACATACCATAATTTCTCAACTATTATTTCATGTTTATGTTGCTTTTAATTTTTTACAGAAATATTTAAATTTCTGAATAGACAATAATTCTTTGCAGTCACAATAACCTTACAGTTACAGTGATTGAACCAAAGTGCATTCTGAAAGTATTAGCACCAGAAACTCACCTGGTTCTTAAACATTTTTGGTTCTGATGGATCTAACAGGACTTTTCCAAATCTACGGATTGAAGGAAATTGGCATTGCTTTGAGATTGTTTTTCTATTTGCACAAAGAGAGCTACCATATTATCCATTTCAATCCCAATCACTTTTTATCTGCATATATAGAATATTCTGACTGATGAAAGAGGCCATCAAAGTTACAGTGATCATCGACCTTGACACATGTCCAGGAGCAGAAAGCAGCTGCCCAGAGTTTGTCACATCTCTGTGTCATCACCGTATTCAGGAAAGGTCACAGCACAATAGTGTGTATAGACAGAAAGAGAATGAAGACCAATTAGTTTCTCTGTATTGTGGGACCAATAACCTTAATTGCCCATAAATCTCATCCCTAATCCTGTCCAAGGATATTTTATAGAAAAATAAAAGGTATCATAAAATTTCTTCTCCATGAATATAGGACTTAGTTTTTAATATTCTTTAAAGGAGGTAAAATTTTGAAACTTTTCCAACTCATTCTCTCTGTAGATTTATATCAAAATTTTTCACTACTATTTAAAATACGTGATTTAGGAAGGTCTTCCAGTTCATTGTGAGTTTAACTGACATGAGCAATCAGCATAGCTAGAACTACAGCCCTGAATCTATTTCCTTACAAGAACATTGGTGACTGCCTTTGCAAAGTGTTAGCTATGACTATCTGTTGAACAAAATAAAAATATAACCCAGAGAAAGTTACTTCTCTCTGAAAAAAATGTATAAAATGAGATACAAACATAACCCTGAAATAACTTTCACATTTCTAAGCCAAAGTAATTTATAATTTTTAAAACATGCAATTTGCTTACACCTCAGTAATCACAGCAATTCTCACATTAGCATAGGGTACATGTTCATAGCTGTGTCGCCTGGCGGTTCACTGAATCAACCATTTTGTTTAGATCTTGATTTTAATATTCATGTATTCTAAAATAAAATGAGTGACTAAATTGAGTTTGATTCTTTAAAATATCTTCATATTCAATCCATGTGTTCCTTTTGAAATAAACTCCATCCATATAATAGCATTTATTACACATATATTTCAATCTTCAAAACACATGTCAAGTCCATGGAAGAAAATAATTCATCATAATGTCTGTGAAAAGACTCCTGAATCCACCCACACACAATTTCTCTTCTGGCTTTTAAATGCACATTTTCAACCTTCGGAGGACACCTACAACAATATACAATGTTCCTATTTTCATTACAATATTACCCACCACTTTGATGTAGAAAAGTTGTCTTTCATTTTCCTTCTTCTCATTTATCCTACATGCAATAAGTCAGCAAGTCTTTTTTCATGCTATTAGACTTACTATTCCTTACCTTCCTTTGGCTCCTTCTAACTACCTTAACCAGCCATCAAATCTGAGGCTGAATCAAACCACTAGCCCTGTGTTATACTCTCTAGGGTACAAAAGAGTACACAGTAGGTATTAGGCATGCAATACCCTGGCAGATTCACTTAGCACTGCCACTTAAAGACTCTGAGTCAAAGCTATCTCAAGGAGCAGATCTCACTATCTATTGCCATATCTTCATATGAACATACTAAGTTCTTAAGGTCAATGATAGAAGCAGATCACAGTGATTCCAGGGTTACTAACCTTCCTTCTTTTCATTCATGAACAGCCATAAGAAAGGTCCTTTACTTAATCATGATGATAACTCTTGGAGAGCTCCTCCAAACTTGCAAATACTAGGGCTGGGGGTTATGTAGCTCAGTGGTAGAACACATGCCCTGTGTGCTTGATGTCCTGGGCTCAGTCCCAGCACCAAAATAAACACAAAATAAAAACAAAGGAAAAAGCCAAACTTATGAATAGATAGCTTCCTCCTACCATCAACCTCAGTCCTGAAAAACTGTGTTGGAAAGACAGTGCTGAGCAGAAGCTTTACAAGAGGGTCCATCTTCTTATGATCCTAGACCAGAAATGCCCCTTGTCACACACTGCTTCCAGATCTTGTCAAATACAACCACATCTTCCACTAACAACACACTGTGCTGCTTGGAGAAAGGGCTGCTTCTAGGGGTCTAGCCGTAAGTACAAATGATGAACTTCAAGCATTTTGAAGTGCCAGACAGTGAGGAAGTAACCCCCCCCCCTTCACAAGCTAGAGATATATCAATCAGAAACAGAGGGGAAAAAACATGCAGATCCAAGGGATGTTGCCTGATATTAGGACCCAGGAAATAATGTCAAGAGCACAGATCCAAGCCCACACACGAGAGCATGAAGTGCCAATAGGCATCGTGTTCTTATGAGTAGCTCAATGGCTACTTGTCTGGAATAAGATCAGAACGCATGTAGCCACAGCAGAAACTGTCCTGAAAGTGATCTGAGCATCAACTTCCATTTAATGACTCATTATCAAGAAGTATAGGGAGGATTTAGAAGGCTCTTATCACATATTTATCCAAACTCTTGACTTTTATTGATAGCAGAGGCAACTTGGGCTTTTTTACTTATTCCAATAATCCTGTTTGTTTGTTTGTTTGTTTGTTTGTTTGTTTAAGGCTAATGCCTGAGCAAAAGTCCCTATAACAGCTGATATGGAAGTATAGGTGGGATACATGTAGCAAAAATATGTACACAACCGAATTTTTTTTCTTTCTTTTTCTCAGCACTGGGGATTAAACCCTAGACTTTTGTACTGAGCTACATCCTCAGTCCTTTTATTTTTTATTTTGAAACAGTTTTGCTAAGTCACTAAGTTGTACAGGTAGGGCTCAAAATTGTGATTTTTCTGCCTCAGATTCTCAGTGTGCTGAGATTTCAAGTCTGTGCTGGGTCTACCCATTTCATTTTTAATTCAGCCTTTTTTCTTGCTTTGTACTAATATATGCTTCTAACCTGAGCAGCCATCTATTTATGCAGAAACACAAAGCAAATATCAGCCCATATGTGCATGCAGTGCTTGAATAAACAACAGATCCAATAGTAACAAGAATAATTGCATTATGTTCCTGAAAATTTCATGAGGAAATGAGTCTCCGGTTACTAACTAGATGAGATTGCTTCTTACAATGATGCTACATTTCTTGTGTCACCTGATCAGATTATGACATTTTAAACTCAGAAAGATAGGGCTCGTTTTAGATGGTAGAGTTGAGTAGACTCCAAGGGAGTAGGTAACACTGATGTCGCTGAACTAGGAAAGAAACTCAAGTTAAAAAATAAGCAAGAAATCATCAGCCTTAACCCTTTCATTCATTTGCAGGTTGATAAACACAGATAGATATTCAAAGAGGGCTGTTTAGATGACAAAGCTAGTAACATAGAAAGCTCGTCGAGTGTGTACTTTGTCCTTAGAAATGAACCAAGTCTAGAAATCTAACCAGAGGTGGTCAAACCACCAGTCTGCAGGCAAATTTGGACCCCCTTATTTTTCTAAAGCTTTGTTGATATATAGTCTGTTTATTCACTGATTACCTCCGGCTGCTTTCCCATCATCACCGCAGGCTGAACAGTTGCAGCAGAGATGGTGTGCCCACAAGCCTGTAGTCCTAACTATCTGGTCTTTTACAGAAAGTGCTTGCCAACCTCTGACCAACAGAAAAAAAATGTAAGATGGATTATCTAAAAGATTTAAGGCAGTCTCTATGATTAATTTCCTTTTCAGTCTTGAAATTTTGGCAATCATTATAGAAAAACATTCCACTGTGTCTTGATTAAACTATAATAAAAGGAAAGCAAGGTCCTTTCTGTAAATTTAGACCAAAAATATGAAAGGCGAAGCACTGCATCTAGTGTCTAGTATAATGAGAGCAGCAAATAACAGCGAAGGGATTAAGGAATCATTTGAATGTATGAAGCACACATCCTTCTATGAGGCACTCCTGAGGGCCGGCCTCAGAAGACCGCATCTTCACATACTCTGCCTGTGGGTTTATTTTATTATATGTGTGTGTGTGTGTGTGTGTGTGTGTGTGTGTGTGTGTATTATAATTATGTATGTTATATGTTATATATTATATATATTCTGGTTGTGAAAGAAATAAAAATAATTATAATACTAAAATATATGGAATAATTTTTGAAGGCAGTTTTAAAAGGGCTCAAAAATCACAGTAGCTTTTTACTGAAAATTATATTCTCATTAGACCTCATGTTTAGAACAAGGTTTTCTTTCAAACCTCTGTTGCTAAGACTATATTAACATAATCAGGATACAGTTTGCCAGATATTAATAATATTTACAATCTTAAATTCTCTTATAAAATAAGAATGCCTCTCGTGTGTATTCAGCAGAGCTCTCATTATTTATTCACTCGTTCAACAAACATTCATTGAATATCTAGTTTAAACCAGTTCCCTGTTTTGGAATATACATTTTATAAAAGGCACATCTACAGTATAAGCTAATCTCTTTCTGAAACTTTTGCTGGTCATCTGGTGAGTGCTTCTTGCAAGGTGGAAGCAGTTGTTTTTACGTTGTGGTTTACTTACCTGGAATCAGAGATTGTCAATTGTATATAAAACTACTGACAAGGAGCCGGCACCTCAATTTTGTCAGTATAGAAGAAATCAGAGAAAATGTCACCTGCATTCTTTACTTTTTATAAGTACATTTGGGGATGGAGCAAACATAGGCAATCAAAATAGAAGGAAAACAGTAGCTAATATAAGAAATGTCTTCCATTTTTGAGACAGATTACAGAAAACAGAGCCCACAGTGGAAAAAGCAGAAGATTCATGCATAGATTAAAGGAACAAAAAATATTAGAGAGATTAACAGCAAAGCAGCCATGTGTCTACTCATTTTACCCAGGAGCACATACCAATTTCAGCACTGCATAGAGAGAATTGCACTGTATACTAGAAACAAGAGGAAATGAAGTGTCTTAGTCACTTTTCTATCAGTGAGACACAGTACCTGACACTCGCATTTTAAAGTAGGGGCATTTATTATGGCTCATGGTGTTAGTGGATTCAATCCATCATGGGCCAGCTGTGGGGCGGAAACCTGACGGCAGTGTGGTGCAGCAGAGGAAAGCAGCTCGTATCAGGGTGACCAGAAAACCGAGGTGGGGGGTATCTGGACACAAGTGACTCACTTTTGACCAGGCTCCAGCTTTGAACAGCAAGTCAGCTCTAGCACCCCAGTGACCAAATCTCCTTTCACACACATGACAATTTAGAGAACATTTTAGATCTAACCTGTAATATACAGTAATTGAAGACTCCTGCCAACCAAAATAGCACCATTCATTCAACAACTATAGATACAAGCAGTATGATTGGTATATCAAAGGGAACTTACTCCCAACAGCTCACTCTAAGAGCTTTGCTCAGTTCATCCTAGAAGTAAATTGGGCTCAGTCGCCCCATGTGCTTCCCAGGAGGGTGAGCAGAGCTCCATACTTCAGAATGACAGGCATGTGGGCTGAAACACATGAGCAGGCTCTAAAGGATTATTCCTCAAAACATCTAAATATTTGTAAAGGAAATATTCATTTTTATTTCAAAACTCCTGGAGAAAAATCCCTTTTCTTTGAAAAGAGACACATTTGGGTATGCCGCATTAAGGTTGTCAAATGCATTTTGCTTTGCCAGGAAAAAAATTCAGGAGTTTGTGTAAGTAACAGCAGGAAGACAAGAGCACTGGATTCTCTAAGGTAATTACAGGAGAGAGAAGTGGAAATTCTGGTCTAAGTGAATACTTTAAAAGAAAGAGGAGAGAGAAATGAATGTGACTAAAATCACACAGGTCATTTATTTGTTTAGGTAGAAGGAAAAACCTCCAAGTAGATTTCAGTATTTTCCTATTGTTAAAACTTACACTTAGTTATCCATTCAGCACTTCCTAGTCTATACTTTATACTTTATCTGCAGAACCAAATGCACTTAAGGCTAAGTGGTTAGACTTAATATGAAATTAGCCCTAGTGTAATTAACTGAAAAGACGTCTTCATGCTTACAAAGAAAACAAAATCCTTTAACACTACTGCCATGCTGTGAAAATGTTTACTCTTTCTTGGTTATTTTTTTCCCCAAAATGCTTTGTGGCTTGCTAAATGTTTTTGGAGATTTTCATAAACAGCGCAAGGTTTCAAAGGGTTTTGTAAAATTCCATAATTTGCCAGACAATATATTTCTGACTCATTCCTTTTCATTTTCCTACTCCCAAATTACATTTTCATCCATACTGTGCCACTCTGAAGTCCTCCCCTACAGAAGGTGATGAGTGAACCATTTGTTTAGTAAATATTTATTGAATAGCTTGCAGTCAACATAATGCCTGGCAAATAGCACTCAAATTGCAAGCCACTGAATGCATCTTGAATATATGTCCATGCTGAGGGTACCTCATACCTGTTGGAAATACAAAGTTATCTGAAATAAGATTGTCTCTCTAGATATGGTCTAGAAAAGTAGAAAACATCATGAATTTTGTATAAGAGAATGATGAAAATTCAGAGTAGGAAGAATATGCTGTGTTGTGGGTTTCAGAGTGGTACTTCTGATAAGGGAGACCTTCGAGCTTGAGCTAGAGAAATGTTTATATGTGGATGTGTGAAGACATAGGCCAGGGTCATCATGGGCTGAACAGATATGCAAAGGCGTGAATACAGGGTTGTGAAATATGTATGGGCACTTAGCTCCCAGCTGCAGATGAAGAATAATAATGTGTGCTGGAAAGACTCCAAGAAAGAATAACAAAAGGGGGAAGAGAGAAAATTATCAATGCAACCCTAAATTTAGCATGTCTCATCTCTGTAAGCAGACTCCGTTAAGCACCTATAGGATCCAAGAACTGGTTACACAAAGACAAGTCAAACAAGACATTGTCCTTGTCTTTCTCACAATTTAGTGCTGGGGACCAATGTGTGGTTCAATGTTTGTGACATAAGTGCTATGATAAAAGCAGGCAAAAGAGGGGGGGCATCTAAATTGCTTGAGTGGGATGTCAAGGAAAATGTTTCAAGAAGATAAAGGAAACCCAAACTTGAAGGATAAAAGCAGGAATCCGTCAAGAAAGGCAGTGTGCATCACGGAGGCCCTAAATGCAAACAGAGAGATGTGTGTGTAGGCAGTGAACTGAGATGTCTTACAATTGTTGATCAACACACTTCACCCAACATGGACTATTAGCTACAAATCCATTTAAAATTTGATTTATTAGTACCTCCTCTACAAATAGGACATAAAATATTTGTTCACTTAAGTATTTATCGAACGAAATTTTTCTGTGTGCTGTTACCAGCTTTCTTCCTTCCTCTGTGGCTTTTCCCATGTGGCTCTCTCTGCCTGGTATGTCGCCTCATTTATCTTCTGCTGCAAAATTTCTCTCCGCTCATCAATGCCCATCTATTCCGAAGTCATCATTATAATGTAACCTTTACTGATACTGCAAACAAATTCTTTCTACCTCTTTTGAGCACCCAATACAGTTTCTTTAAATTCCATCGTTACGCATTTTTCCTGATATAATCAGGTTTATATAGAAAATTTATAATGACTAATACTGTATTTTGTTACTTTTTAATCCTATGCAAGACTAGAATAACGCTTTGTACCACCATCATTTGTTGAAATACATTCATAAGATTGTTCTAAGAGTAAATAAAGTATATGTATAGTGGGTCAATATTTTCTTTTATTTCTCTACGTGTTTGTATAATTACTGGAAAACAAAACAGTAAACTACAAAACTTTCAATACTACTTTAAGAAAATATTTATTTGCTCATTTCTTCTAGAGACCACTTTTTTCAAACTGCTTTGAGGCTTACTAGAGGCTTTGGAGATTTCCATAAGCAAATCAAGTTTTCTGTATTTTACCAAAAGAAAATCAGCAATAATATGGAGTAGTTTGTTAAAGATGTATGTGTAATCCCTAAAGCAATTGTAAGAAATGCAAGGAAATGTAGCCAAAAAGATAATAAAGCACTAAAGTGAGAAAACATTTGTTTAACCCAAATGCAGCCAATACAAAGGGACAGTAAAGAGAAAAATGACATAAATAGAAAGCAAATATCAAAATACATTGGATAGTGGGTTTAAGTACTATACCCAAGATATATTGCCAACAAGAAAGATAAGTTTAAGTTTAGAGATACAAGTAGGTTAAAAGTAAAAGAGATTGAACAATAATCATGAGAGTTCAAGGGACTATATAAATACAAATAATGGACTTTAAAATAGAAATTCTCAAAATACAAAAAAGATCATAATGATAATAGTCTACACAGCTGCAATAACAAGTATATGTGTCTAGTACATACATAAAATAAAAATAAATTACCCATTAAATGAGTGATTTTAACAGTTAACTCTCAACAGTTTTCTTTTTTTTTTTTTTTTGGTACCAGAAATTGAACTCAGGACCTTGCACTTGCCTGGCCAAGTGTTTATACTGCTAAGCTATACACTCTTGCCCAATAGTTTTTAAATATATCAAAGAGAAGTAGGATAAAATGCACATCATACATGCAATAGTTAACAAAGATTATTAATAATAAATCATACTGCTGTATTACTGTGTGCACTTGAAATTTGCTAACAGAACAGATCTTAAGTGTACTCACTACACACACACCAAAGAAAGGGGTAAATATGTAAGGTCTTGGATATATTAATTTGATTTGACAATCATTTTACAAGATGTGTGTGAAGTCATTACCTTGTATATGTGGAGCACACACAACTATTATTTGTTAATTAGACCTCAACAGAGCTAGGGAATAAAACAATTATCAATGCCAAGTACAGTGGTGCCTACCTGTGGTCTCAGTTACCCGGGAGGCTGAGGCAGGAGGATCACGTGAGCACAGATATTTGGGGCCAACCTGGCAACATAGTCAGACCACACTTCTTTTTTAAAAAACTACTATAAAACTGCATAAGAATTGAATAGCACTAGCAATTAATTTGACTTAAATGATATCTGTACATTACTACCAGTCACATGGATAGAAGACACAAATTATCAACATCAGAAATGAAAGAGGAGTCATCATAGCAGATCAAGCAAACATCCAAAGGATAATAGAAAATCATAAACAAATTATACCCCCAAGAAAGTCTACTTCCATTCTTTAAGATAAAAAAAAATTACCAGATGGTCTCAAGTTTTACAAATAAGAATATACCTATATCAAGCCAGGCAATTGGTGATCAAAAACCATTCTCAGCAAGAAAATCCTGAATGGAGGAGTCTTTACTGGTGATTTTAAAAATTAATGAATGACACAAAATATCTGCAAACTTTTCAAGAAATAAAGTGGGGGGAGCACAATTCAATTTATAAACTAGCAAAAACACCAAAGGAAAGCAAAACTAAAGTCCATCCCTCATCCATGCAAACTTTAACAGAAATGATTAATGCATTCTATCTGTACACACACACAAGTATTATGCACCTTGACCAAACAGGGGGTCCACTGATAATACAAGATGGATTTATCATCTGAAAACCAACTAACACAATATATTGTATTAAGGGAATAAAAATAAAAACCAAAATAGTCATTTCACTAGGCAAAAAAGCAGACCCACTGTAACACCTAACACTGTTACATACAGCTAAGTTAGGTAGAAATATTGTAGGCAATCAAACAAGGCTAGGCCCTCCAAGGAGTCAGCGCAGAGGATCAGAACACATTACAACTGTGGCTGGAGGTACATCCATTAAAGGCCAGGCCTCAAGATAAAAGTGAAATGGCCAGCCCTACATGCCTCTCCATAGGATAAACAGTACACTATAATAGATATCACCTCTTCCAATAAAGTTTAGATGGACATCAGTCACCCAAGTGGGTGATCAGGGCCTCCTGACTCAACTCCTCCCAAAAAAATCCCGTTCTTTCCATGAACACTTGCTGCAGACTTGCTTCCCCATTAGATCAATCGTACCGAATCAGCTGTCCATATAATTGTATTGGTTGATCATAGTTTTGTCCCACATTGTACCCACCTTGTGATTTTGCCCTATAAAACTTCCTCTGGAAAGTGTGGTCCACAGCAACCCACTTTGGAATCCCCTCTTGTCTCTCAGGAGTTATCTCAATAAAGTTTTCCTATTCTTAACCTCCATTGTTCCTTAGAAGTCTTTCTTCAACTTTGGGAAACACAAACTCAGAGTAGCTGACATCTAGCAGGTTGGGAGTTATTCTGCTATGTTATTCAGAGGTCCTACATCAACATGGTGAAATTTCTAGAACACATAGAGATAGCTTTCTGTTTCCTGGAGAAAAGTAAATATTTTTATATAAAATATAAAAACTGTGAACGATAAAAGAAAAACTTAATAAGTGTACTTCACCAAAACTCTTGCTCAGGCTAGGGTTGTGACTCAGTAGTACAGCACTTGCCTGGTATGCCTGAGGCCCTGGGTTCCATCCACAGCACCACAAAAACAGACAAAAGCATTTAATCACCCATAGCCACTTCAGAAAGACACAGTGGCATAAATATTTATAAATTATATATCTGACTAATGGATTTATATCCAGAATACATAAAAAATAAAGACAACTCAATAAAAATGTGAAAATGATTTGGACAATCACCCACCCACACACACACACACACATACACACAATGATAAATAGCCAAAAGGCACACGACTAAATTCTTAGTATTACTGGTCCTTAAAGAAATGAAGGGAATCCAGCTCAAAACCACAGTAAGATACCACTGTAATATCCAGCAGAATAGCTCAAATGGCAGGCTGCCAATACCAAATGTTATATTTTAAAAATGTGGAGCAACAGGAATCTTCATATACTCATGACAAGAAGACAAAATTGTAGAGTAATTTTGAAAATATTTGGTAATGTATTCAAATGTTAAACATATATACCATGGGGCCAGTAATTCTACTCATTTACCCAAGAAAAACTAAAATATTCAAAGATACAAATACTTTTACACAGATGTTTGTAGCAGAATTATTCCTACTTGGTAAAAAGTGGGAACAACCAAACTGATGAATAGGCAAACAAATGTGAAATCACCATACAAGGGAATACTCATAAGCAATAAAAAGAAAAATTGCTATAATAACAAAATATTAGGTCTCAACAGTATTATCCTAACTGCCAGAAACCAAAGACAAAGACATGCATACTATATGATTCTAATCATATAATAGCCTGCAAAAGGTAAAACTGTAGCCCAAAAAGACAATGATAAAACAGAGCAGAAATTCCAGTTTGTATGGGGCTGTAATGTTTGATAGCAAAGAAATATAGGAGTAGTTTTGACGGTGATGAATATATTGTAAACCTTTACTATAGTGGTGGTTCTGCAGCTTTATCTATTTACCAAAAGTTGCTGGTTTTATTCTCAAAACATGTGCTTTGCAATATTTAACTCACACTTCAATAGTTATTTTAAAAATATATATTGTACTTTGAAAAATCTTAACTGTAAGCTGTGTACCCTGAAAGCCAAATAATTTTGTATATTATCATAGTTTTAACAAACAGAAGAGGATTTTATATTTGATGAGAAAAGAGGACATACAATAAAGTTTACATTATGTAGAAACAATATACAGATTCAAAAATAAAGTAAAAATATTTGAAATAATATTTGTCCATTTTGGTGAAATCGACACTCTGAAGGCACAACAAAAATGAGAGCATGCTTTAAGAGGAAGTCATGCTGAGAGAGATGCTCACTGCAAGACCCATGCATGGGAAATAAAGGACAAGATAAAAAAAAAATGTGGGGCTGGAAGTGGCAAAAATCAAGACATTATTGGCATTCCAGGAAAAAAATTGAGAAGAAATAGAGAAAACTAAGGAGAAAACAGAAACTTGATCACTGGAATTTAAATTACCCTGAAGCTGACTTTGGTTCTGGTTCCCTAAGTGAGACTGAAAGATCACACATCCAGGGGAGTGAATGAATGGACAGAAGGAACAGGGCCACTCATAAAAGCCACACACAGGAAATGGCGCCAGGATATTAGGAATGAAACTGTGCAAGGGAAAGAAGTTCTGGTGCTCTAAACCCGGAAGGTCAGATATTATGCAGGAATATTGGAACATTAGTCTCCAGTTAAAATTCTATTTTCAAATCTCATCACCAAAGACTCCACAGGACATCTACTTGCTGTTATTCTGAATCACCATTGTGAATATTCTATTCCCAGTTAAGAAGTCCTGGGGAGAAAAGCTAAGACTATATTATAACATGAAGTTGATATGAATTGAAAAGTAGAAAAGAGGTTCAGAAGGAGTTACTCATTTTTAAGGAGCTTTTAAGTATTACTTTATCCTTTCTTAGGCAAAATGTTGTGTGATTTTTCTGCATGTTGGACGATTAAAGTGATTTCCTCAGAGCTACTTGGGTGACAGTTTTGGAGTTAGAGGTCAGTGAGGATTTTTTCTTTTTTATTGGTATATGTTTGTAATTCATGATACTAATTTATACTGTTGACTGGTATTATTGATCTAGTTGACAACCTATTTCAGCAATCAGCTAAATAGGTAAATCTAGAAAAAATATAAACTTAGAGAGTTTCAAATTTGCCCCAAGAGAAACTGTCTGGAAGCTAGACACGAAATAGAAGTTGGCAGTTCTTTGTGACTCCCTACTTCTGTAACATGAAGAGAGGCCAAATATGAAACATCTCCCCACAGCATGCTACCAGAATTCCCCTACTGAGGACACAATGACATGTTAGTGGTCTTATGGAGCGGTGAATGTGAACACAGTTGTTAATGTACTTATCCATTCTTCTTCCCCACACTTAGCCAAAAGCATTAAATATCTAATGGATTCTGTTTAAATTTATTTTATTTAGTACACTGCATATTGTTTACATTCCTTGGGTAGAATTCATACATGTGCATAACACATTTTAATTCCTTCTTTCATCCTCTTTACCTCCCTCCCCCTCCTTCTCCCTCCCTCCATCCATCTCTTGATCCCCTTCCTATTTGAGAGAGATCTCCCTACTGCCTATTGTCTTTCCTTTTGTTTTTCATTTATAATCTGAGTTTCTCATATAACAGAAACAATATGATAGTTTCTCTTAGCTTCAGAGATGTAGCTCAGCCTTAGTGGCAAGCTCAAGGTCATGAGTTTGATTCCCAGTACCAGAAAGGGAAAAAAAGAAGGAGATAGTTACTCTTCTATGTCTTATTTATTTTACTTAACATTATGGTCCTAAAGTACATCAATTTTTCTACAAATAATTCAAGTTTGCCCTTCTTTATGACATAGTAGTATTCCACTGTGTATGAATAACACATTTGCTTTATCCACTCATCTGTTGATGGACATATAGGCTGCTTCCAAGATTTAGTAAGATCTAAAAGGTACAATAGATATTTTGGAGGAAAAGCAACTGGGATGGGAGAAAGGAGAAAAGAACAAAGGGGAGAGAAGATATAGATATAGATATATACGCACACATACACATGATAGTTGTGTACTCAGATAATTGTGCTACTAATTTCTAGTATTTCACTGAAAGTAACAGTTAGTGCTTATATTGTTTGATCAATTTTACATACCTATACCTGATAACCTGAACAACTACTTTGAAAATAACAACACACAATAAAATAACCACTGTTAATTTCCTCTCATCTTGCTTTGAAATTCTGTATCATTTTTACTGTTTTTTATTCTCTCTTAAGAAAGATTTAACTATTATAAATTGTGCTGCTGTACACATGGGTATGCATGTAACACTGTTATATGATGTCTTTAACTCTTTAAGGAAGCTATCTAGAAGACAAATGGCTGGATCAGAAGGAATTTCTGGCTTCTGCATACTGATTTCCATAGAGGTTGTATTAATTAACATTCCCCTACAGCCTGGCCAGTATTTACTATTATTTGATTTCAAGATGGTGGTCATTCTTTCTGAAGTAATGTAATCTCAGTATTGTTTTAATTTATGTTTCTATAATGGCCAGAGTGGTTAAGCACAGGTATAGGTAAGGACTTTCTGAAAAAAACCCAACTGCACAGGAAATAGCACCAAGAATCAACAAATGAGATCACATCAAATTTAAAAGCTTCTGCATAAGAAAATAAACAATTAACAGAGAGAGAAGGAAAACTACAGAATGGGAAAAAATTTCCCAGGCATTCTTCAGACAGAGGACTGATACCTGGAACATATACAGAACTAAAAGGAATTACCTGTACATAGCTCCAAAATAAAAGAACAAAACAAAAAATGGACAAGTGAAATGAATAGACACTTCACAGAAGAATAAGTATAAATAGCCAAAAAATGATGAATTCTATAAATATGTTTTGCATATACACTAGACACCAAGGTGCCAGTGAATCAATGACAAGGCATTCACTATGCCTTAAAGGCAGTCACAAATAGGCCTGTCACTGGGAAGCTGGTCCAGATGCCTCCAGGAACTGGCCTCCACTCCTTGGTCCTTTGTGTTTTTGATGCAAGAATTCAGATAAGACACGTATGTAGGTGTGCAGAAGTATAGGAAGGGCTCAATGCAAAGCAAAGACACAGAAAAAAGACACCTGCAAGTGAGAAGGTAGACAGTGCCTCAAAGGTAGGAATCTGCTCGCAGTGGGAGGTGGAGTGTTCTTCACACATAGGAGAGTCACTCCTGGGCTCAGGCAGCCATGGTGATGTTCACTGTTTGATCTGTATAGTCCTATCAACATTTTTCTTGGAGGTTACTTAGGAATGACAATAGCTCATTGTGGCAAAATATCTCTCTTGTTCTTTTAGGATGGTCACCGTTCCCTTGGGATTCTTCATCATGTAAGAAACTTAGGAAAGAAAGAGTTGTAATGTTAATCAGGTCTCAGCCTAAGGTGGAGGGTCTTTAAAAGAATGTTTCCCTTTAAACACTACACTGTAAGCCATGGCAACCAAGATTGCTGTGTACCATGTCCTGGAAATAGATGGTCCTGTCTCCCTCTGAGTCTGAGACTTAACAAATGATTATAAATGTGTCACACAAATGTGGTCTTTCTTACTTACCTGCAAATGGTAAAGCATGATGCTTTGGACTTTCTTTGTCCCTCAGGATCACTAATGTCTGCTTGCCTAACAAATAGACTTTGTTCCAACTACAAACTTTCAGTGCTACCTGAAAAGTTTTTATTGAGAACTATTTCCAGTAAAAATCATATTTGTTAAATGTTAAAACATTAAAATACATATTTTTCAGAATGGTCCAAGGATAAAAATATAAATACATTTTATTTACAGTTATAAAATATTTCACTTTTATTAGGATATTTAATAGGAAGAATGAGCATCTCCGGTTTGTTAGAGTAAAGGGCCATGTCTTATTTGACTGGGAAGTAAGAATTTAGCATTGAACAAGGATTTGGCAATACCAGTTCACTAGTGCCTATTGCAAAAGAAGTTGCAGTGGAGTAATGGAGATAAGAGTCTGACCAGAGTGGAAGAAGGAGATGGGAAAAGTCAGGCACTGCCTTTGGATGGCTTCTTCAAGGCATGTTTTTCATAAAGAAAAACAGAGAAATGAGTCAATAATTGAAGAGGAAGAGCACAAAGAATTTTTAATGTTAGGAAATAACACTTTTAAGCTAACAGACTAATTCACTAGACAGGAAGTAGCTGATGATGCAAGACAGAGAAATTAAAATAACAGGAGTTAAGATCCCTAAAATACTACTAGGATCCAGTGCTCAAGAGACTCGTTTGGCTTGATGTACAACAGAACATTTCTCCTGCCGTAGCACCTAAGCTTTAGAACAATGCTCCAACTCCCACAACCTTGTGCTATCTGTTTCATTTGCGGGTAGTGCTTTTGTTACTTTTTTGAAATAAGATGCCCAGCTGGTTTTTGTGTGCCCCTAAAGAAGTTGTCACATATGTTTGGAAATCACACATTCCATACACACCTGAAGTTAGTTTCCGACTCATCTTGAATACCTAAATAAAACAATCCTTGAATAATCATCCAACCTGTCAAAAGAAGTCCTTCAAATTGATTGCTCCAGAAACTAAAAATGTCACACACAACTTGTAGTTCCCTAGGTAGAATTATCTGAGGTGAATTAAAATTTGATACAGTGTTTCAAGGTCTGAGAAGATATCTTATTTTTTTAAATTGGAATGAAATGTCATTGAACACATAAAACTGATTTGGGGGTCAACAGTCACTTGAGAAAGGTTTTAATTTTTATTTTGAAAAATCTTGAATAATTTAGATATGAATGCTATATGAAATCCTTACTATAAGTTGATTTAAAAGGCATTTCTTAGTGTCCAATTCCATGTATTTTCTTATCCATTCTTTGAGTTATACATATGTAATATACACTACTATAGTTTGGAATATATAAAAGATTTTCATATTATTTCTAGAATGGCACACCCCCTCTTTTACTTACACTGTTATATTTAAACAGTCTCACAGTTTTTAACAGTCTGCAATGACATGACTGGAAAATTACCAGTTGCTATAAAGAAATCTTACACAAAACTGTGAAGAAAAAATTAAATTTAAAAATTAATTTATGTTAGAAGTTTTAGACCGAGACATTATTGGAAAGCCAAAAGCTTACTAGCTTAAACAGTTGACAGTAATAATGTACTCTTCAATATCTATCAGTTGTTTACCTCAGAATTATTAAGGTTTAATTTAAGCAGCTACAAAGGCCTATAATTATTTCCTTATACATTAAACATCCAAAGCAAAAATTCTTTAAAATGTGGTGATTTCAAATGTTCTTATCACATTTGCAATTCTGTAGCTCACTGTATTAGTCTCCTCGGGCCGTCATAACAAAATATCATAGATCTGGTAGACTTACACAAAAAGAACTTATTTCTCATAGTTCTGGTGTTGAGAAATCTAAGATCCACTTGTAAGCAGATTTAGTTCCCTTGTGAAGCCCGCTTTCAAATTTGCAGATGGTCAGCGTCATGCTGTGTCCCCAGTGTGGGGAGAGAAATATTGATCTCTCATTCTCTTGTAATGGCCCTAATCTTATCATAGGACCCTCAACTTTACAGCTTCATCAAACTTTAAGGACCTTGCAAATATCTCACCTCCAGATACCATCACATTGGGAGTTAGGGCTTCAATGTACCAATTTTGGAGGAACACAATTTTTTAGTTTTTAGCACCTAACCCTCACCTTCTCATACAGTGAAACAGAATTAAATCATGTATCATGTATAAAATGTGGGATATCAGGTGTAATTTGCTACAACCCTTCACACTATGCACGTTTCTCTACATTTCTGGCAGATGACAAAGCAAGCACTCCATACATGGACTCATTCCTAAATAAGTGATAAGGCTTTCTCATTTAAAAAAAAAAAAAAACATAGGAATCACTGCTCCTGTAGCTGGATCACTTAATCGGAGGTCAGATATTCAGAAACGCCTTTGTCTGCAGGCTGTAATTATATAAGGTTTCAAAAAGCTAGCTACAATGAGTTGTAAGGACTGTGTCCCCCTATCCTATTGGTAGTAAATGGAACAAGTAACTAAACATTATTTATCAGTGCAAGTTGGTTTTCTTTTTCTTTTTCTCATTGAGCATAAAGGAAAAGATTTTTTCAGAGTAAAAATGTAAAATTTGGTTCAAGATCTTAAGAAGGCAATTTTCTCCCACCAATGCTGAGTTTTCTAGTTTTCTTGCCACCAGTTGGAGAAGAGATTCTTCCTTACCCTTGGAGATCTAAAACACAATTCTATCTTCACCTCATTTTCCCTAGGTCCCATGTCTTCAGATTAAACAGAAGTGAAAGAAAATAGATTTTAAATATTAATCACTCCATTCAATATCCAGGCAGAACAAATAACTGACAGGCAATTTCCAGCTTTTACGCATTGTTCTCGAAAAGGCTCCCAAGCAGCAGATCAGCGGGGACTGCCTCTCCGTGATATGCATTGTTATGTCCACTATGTTCACTTGTGATCATATGATCAAACAACAGCATGCAAGTTTTACCTTGATAATTAAAACATCTGATACTTTATATGCAAAACACTCCCCAACATACACACAGACAGCACATACCTCTCTCCTTCAAGCAAAAAAGATGAAAGCTATAGAAAGGCATAGGGACAAATGAGAATAAGGCTGGGAGATCAGACTAGATTAGATCGTAACCAGTGCATCAGTTGAACCTAAAGTTATTTCCACATGTGGTCCCATCAAATCCCATCTCTATTCGTCTTCCTGTCCCTCCCTCCAGGTTGACAAACCAACCTTGACTGATAGAATTAACCCTGGAAGTACTAGGCACTATTGAACTAGGCTGTGAGAAAGAAAGAATCTGAAATTAGACAAAACTAAAGTGCAGCTGAAAAATTGAAAGTGTTCAGCTGGTCAGTGGGTTTTTCCTAATAAGAGGAATATAATGCCCACAGGACACACTTTTGGAGAAACATGAAAGTATAAAATATTTATGCATTCAGAAAAATTAAAGTGTGAAGACCTCTGATGGACAGCAAAGTCACTAGAGTGGTATCTGTATCTGAATAAACTCTTAAGAAGCCTGCATATGTTTTCTGTATAAAAATATTAATACTTCCTAATCATCTTAAAATTGAGTGCCATATTTCTAAAGGTCTTAGCCTTAAGAAAATACACCCAACGATCAGTATGTTTGCCCTGCTAGGAGTTGAGGGCAGTGAGGAAACTTTCCTTGAGAAGCCAAATCAACTCTGCCCTTTTAACAGAGAGAGAGCTGGTGACACTTCTGAGGAAGTAGTAGGAGAGGCCAACACCAGAACATGCTCCATTCCTTGAAATGCAGCTTCTCAACTACACCAGGCCCTCAAAATTCGCTGAGCAGGATTGAGCATGATGTGACATAAGGGTCCCCTTTACAAATCAATGAAACATGTTCCATCGATAGATCTGTCATGTTCTGACCACCAGGGTGAGTCAGCATCGAAAGAGCTGGGGAAGAATGACATGAAAACTCCTTCCCTGCAGATTTCTTCAAAGAAAGAAGTTTCTGGCCTAGAGGCATATGGCTATTTCCCAAGACCTTGCTTCTCTTCATACATTTTTTTGAAATCTGAGTAAAAAGATCCGGTTTCGGGTGAGCATGCCCTGTCTTCTCTTTTCTGTTGGGATTCTCTCTCTGTCCTGTCGGAAGCAGTGATGACAGCACAGCCAGAAGTGTTTGCAACCCTCACAAGATGTTTGAACAGCTGCTGGGCTGGGAAGAAAGATCGGAGTTCAAAATCCAGCCAACACGCAGTAAGTTCAGGTTGTATTTCTTCCTCTGATATTTAGAGAATTGAGAGTATTCAGGAAAGCCAGGTACTCCGAAGTGGTCATGTCATCTCTTCCCCTCCTCTTCTTCCTCTTTCTTTTGTTTTTATTTTGATCTTTAAAGAAAATATTGTCCTAGTTCACCTTATCATTCCTGAGCCTTATAGACTTGGGTGTTCAAAGTCATTTTTAGATGTTGTCCATTAGATGCTGGAGCAGCTAGCTGTAAGCCAGTGGACTGATCCCTGCTTGGAGGATTAGACAGATTAAATTTGGAAGATGACTATGCCACTGAGAATTTCTGTAACCTTGACAATTATACAACCTGCCTGAGATACCTTCCTCATCAACACGAAGATAATAACACCATATTACAATATCAATGTGAGCATCATACCTCTAGGACTACTAGAAAAGCAATGTACTTAAATTTATGTGTAAAATGGAATACAACTTCTCACATAAGTTCCTAATCTAATATAATAATTATACCAATTTCTCAGTCAAATTTCATAGACTAAAATCTTTAGGCAAATGTCCAGAAATAATTTCCATTTATGTCACTACAAGCTTAATTCTCTGGTTTTCTCTCTTGTGCTCAACAGAATCAGGGGAAATCTCTGCTTGTTCTTAGCGTGCAGATTGATCTATACATTTGGTTGTTTCAAAATTTTTCAAGTAAAATAGATTAATATCCTAAATAAAATGTTAATTTGTCTTTCAAAAAGCATACAAAATACTCCTTCATAATGTTTCAAAGGAATTATTGCCCCAATTGGCATTTCAAGAAATAAACTAAAACTATTCTGAATGTCTCTCCTCGTCTGACATTCTACAATTCTGTGATTTATGGGATTTTCACAATACAGAAATGTATAAGTTCCTTCTTCTCCAGGAAGCCCTAACTAAATAATTAATACCTGTTTCAAGGATAGCTTGGGGACACAGGTGCAGATGAAAGAAACTGTGTCATGCTCAAATCTCCAGCTTCTTGAGGGAAACGGTCACACTTCTCATCTCTTTGCTACTTTCCGCAGCATTCTGAGCTCCCATATTATCACGACTAGTTCCAGCTCTCGGGTGACAAAGCCTGGACATCCTATAGGCTCAATGGTAATAAAGTTAAAATTTAAAAAGTAAACTTGGTGGCATATGCCTTTAACCCAGGTATTTGAGATTTGGTGGTTTTTTTGGCGGTACTGGGGATCAAACTCAGGACCCTGCACTTGCTAGGCAGGCACTTATTCCACTGAGCTATATCCCCAGCCCCTAACCCAGGTATTTGAGAGACTGAGGAAAGGGCATCACAAGGGTAAAGTCTGGACGAATTAGTGAGGCCCCATCTCAAATTTTCAAAGTAAAAGCGAAAAGCGTTGGCGATAGAGACAACGGCGGAGTGCCTGTCTGTCACTTGCAGGGCCCTAGGCTCAGTCTCCAGTACGACAGGAAGAAAACAATTCAGAACTAGAGTGGTTTTCAGGATGAACACGGCGTGTACCATAGGAGGCACTTATAGTATATGAAACTTTGCTTCTTCCCTGGATCTGTTCAGAAAGGATTTGCATGACTGCATTGGCAAAGTGTTGTTCAGCTTAAGGAGAGCGCTCCGGGTCAACGTCTCATAGCGACACTGGTCAGAGCCACATGTACCTGTCTTCTTCCTCTATTTTTCCTGCATTTTTCTTCTCACATCGTTATTTCGAACTTTCCACTTCAGAACTTTATCCTTTTAAAAAAATCTCAAAAGAAGATTGTAGGTTTCCAGGGATATCATTTGTAAAGCTGAATTACCCATAATGAAAGGAGTATTTAGTTAAGAAAATAACTCAGAAGAATTGAGCCAATTTTGCCACTGTTCGAATGAAACGTTCTTTTAAAAGAAAGCTTCTATAATTTCTGCCTCACCTAGTTTACATTATCTCCCACAGCCTACTTCCTAAAGAATAATCACAAAGAAATTTGAACACTGAATATTCACAGCTCTTAAACAATACATAAAGATGTGCCTACATGACTAAATGAAATCTACTACAGTGCTACTTGATATCTGCTGGTGCACTGCATTCAGCTCAGTGAACAAGCCCACCAGGACTGGCAAAGTTCACTGAATATTTACATTCAGAAGATGTCACCACATAGGAAGGGGCCTTGACAGAATGTCAGTTATTCAGACTATGTGCAAGCACTTGCACACGAACATGTGCCACATAGAGATGATCATTTCAAAAATTTCATGTGCACGGAAACAGAACATGACTAGAAACCTTCCATTTTTACTTGTACATACTTATAAAGAAAACTTTAGCTTTCTCTTTTTCTTTTAAGAAGTAAAAAACAGTAACATAACAACAACAACGAAGACAAAAATAAAAGAACACAAAACCAAAAACCACACAGGATTTCAAAACAAGACAATAGGAATCAACAGTGGTTGTTATACTACACGTTGCCTCCTTTAACAAAGTTGCTCAGACCACCAGGTGCAAGAACGCAAGATTGATCAAACAACTAAAAACAATAACAAGTAATAAAATACATGAGAAACAATATAGAAGTTCATTAAACAAGATGGCAGGAATTCAATCATGGTTGCTATATTGCACATTGTTGTCTTCAAACCAGTTGTTCTGATTACCAGACATAAGCATGCAAAATTGGTCAAGAAAAAAAAAATTAAGCATTAACGGTTCCCTTCAACAAACCAATAGACATCAGCAATAGTTTTCTGTTTAACAACTGAGTTTTGTTAACGTTAACTGAGCTCCAGTTTAGAAGTTGGATTTATCCTTCATGATCATAGTTTAGGAAACTGTTCAACAGTTACGCAATCTACTTTTAGCAGTAAACTGTAGTGTCTTCTAACGTTCTTGACAATGTATTTTTCATATAAGTCCATTCATTCTCAAAAAATTTCAAATAAGTCAAAAAACTTCAGATTTGCATTGGATTTATCCTATGCACTCTCCAAGATCAACTGGCAATAACGTAGGTCATGCAGCCAGATTAATTTATAATATGACCAAGAACATACAAGCAATATCAAGGTTCACCACTTCCTCATATCCCACAGATCTCTGTACCAGAAAAGTGAAAAGCAGTTTTTATAACATATATTTTAGTTGTTTTCTCCTTCTAAGAATGAGTTATTATTATTCTGAAAAATATATAACCTAATAATTGTAGCTACAGTTCAAGGTTTTAGTGCCTTTAATCTTTTTGTACTTTGTTGTTTCACTTGGGTCACAGAATAGTTCTAAAGACCCCATCTCCTTCCTGCCTCTGATGATTAATCTTGGTGCCAACTTAACTGGCTTGAGAGATGCCTAGGAAATGAGTAAAGCACAGTTCCAAGTGTGTCTACGTGGGTCATGGGGCCCGGCCTTGGGAACTATATCCTGTCCCCAGCTCTTTCTGGGGAGCGGGGCTCTTCCTTGCTCTCCCTGCCTCCTGGATACCATGAGTTGTGCAGATTTCCTTTCACCATACCTTTCCACTGTGATGTTTCTGCCTTGCAACCAGCCGACCATGAGCCAAAATCTCCAAAACTACAAGTCAAAACAACCTCTCCTCCCTTAAATTGTGTCTGTCATATGTATTCTTGCAGCAATGGGAATGTTAAGTTATAGACAGCCCACCTCTAACACATCCTATAAGATAAAGTCTCCTCATCAAGAGCCAAAAGGCCACAAGCTCTCAGGAGTGAGTGTGAAGAGGAGAGGAGACTCCAGCTCACTGAGACTTTCCTTCACCAAAAGGAAGTAAGGTTGCACCTGTAAAGACAGCTTGATGTGTAAGAGGATATCAGTAGCTATGTCAGGAGATTGTGAAAACTAAATGAGAAGACCCAGAGAGTGCACTGTGATTCAACACCCTGACCCCTTGCATCTAATCCACGCTAACTCAGCTGTATTCCCTCGGCTGTACACACATCCCTCCTTCTGCCATGTTACTTGCACTTCCAAGAAATTACCCAATTTTTCTGTGCCACACTCTTTTTAGTCAGAGTTTTTATTATTCTGGGAACACTCTTGTGCCTTGAGCCAAACTGAGAGTCAACAAGGTCATAAGTTCATTGAAAGGAAAAAAATCTGTCTGTGCACCTGAAGCTGCATCTCTGCTTCCCAAACCTCATTTCCCTGCACACATCCCCTGCAACGCAACTGAGTGAGTATTTAGTATGAACACAGTGTGCTAGAACACCCCCAGTGTGACAGACACAGCCCTGCTCTGAAACTTGACATAAAATCATAACAAAATCATAATTATATCTAATTAAAATTATGCCTTAATTATCCAGCTACAGTAAAAAGCCCATAAAACAAAACCAAAGTACCGTAGGAATATATTCATACACTCCTCAGGATCTGCCCAGAACTCCCTCTCAGATATCAAACTCCGTAGATGTTCATCTTCCTTTATACTTTAACATGTCTAGATTACTTGCACTATCTGCTAGAATGTAAATACTATGAAAACAGTAGATGTGCTGAATTGCTTGTGGGATAATGGCAAAGCATGTACATGTCTAGCATAGATGCAGTTTTTTGTTCAAATATTTTTGTTCTCTAATGAGTTGAATCTGCAGATGTGGAATCTATGGATACCCAGGGCTGATTGTGCACCAAATATTTAAATTAGGGTTGATAAACAATCTCTCCAAAATACTGGCAAGAATCAGTTGGAGTTAACTGAGCAAAAAACATGGAGTAACAATGTCCCGGGTAATATGATGGGGAAAAGGAAGGGCCAGTGTGGCTAGGGTTGCGATTTTAGGGAGCACAGCGCTCAGTGAGGTGCACAGGAGGAAGGGAAGGGGCAGGTCCGCCCTTGATGATCACATTAATTTTTCCTGAGGGAACTGAGAAAGGACGAAAGAGTTCTTGGCAGAGGAAGAATGCAGTCTTACAGTAAGACAACGTAAAACACGTTGTTGCTGCTGAGGGAAATAGACTGTAGGGGGCACAACAGTGGATGCTCAAAGACCAGTTAAGATGTCACCGGACTAAGTTCAACAGAGAGATGTTCACAGGTTGGACTCAGGTGGTGGATGATGAAAGAACAGTCAGATCTGAAATAAGTCATGAAAGTAAAATTCATCAGTGACAAGGAGAGAGGAAATTAAGGTGACTCAAATTTCTCAAATGTGACTCTCAAAGTTAACACATGCAATGGATAACATAACTTCTGACACCAATGCCTTTATGCATTTAACAAATATCTAAGTTGGAAAAATTAAGAAAAAAATATGTCCATAAGCTACGCATATAGCTCAGTAGTAAAGCACTTGCCTAACATGTGCAGAGCTCTGGGCTTGATCCCCAGAACTAAAATAAAAATAGCAAACAGCCATATAACTCCCAGTACAGTGATTTATAATGAATTTGAATCTGAATGCTGGTTCTACTTCTTATTCTTATGTGTTCTTGATCAAGGTTCTTAGCTATAAGCATGAGGGTCCTCAAATATCATTCCAGATCACTTCTGATGTTCCTCAGAGTATGAAGAATTTGTGGGAAGCAGATGAAATACATATTTGTGAGACAAATCCTGCTCTTCAGAGATTTGGTCTTACACCATTGACACACAGAGTGACCTCAAATCCTGTTTTTGTAAAATGATTGCTCTGTTAGGGAAGGTCTATGGCCAGCGGGGAAGAATATGACTGAAATAAACAGACCCTCAGGTATTCATTTCCATCTCATTCCTTTTTTTTCTTTTTGAGACAGGTTCTCCCTGTGTCATTCAGGCTGGCATTGAACTCACTTTGTACATTAAGCTGGTCTTGACCTCATGGTGGTCTTCTTGCCTCAGCCTCCTGAGTGCTGGGATTACAGGCATGAGCCACCACACCTGGCTCCACGTCATTCTTACTAGTATAGCCAGACCTTTTTTAATCTAGAAATTAGGACTTTGATGAGAACTCTCCTAATATTTAAAGGCTAGATCAATTTTTAAGTCACATGAACCTTCTGGCCTCTGGTTTGGAAGCTCTGGTCTTCTGGGGCATCAAATAATTGGGAACAAAAGAACAAGACAGCATTTGGATGGTGGCAATAGAGTGGTGCATCCCTCACACAGAAACCCTGCCTCACCAAAAAGGCAGTGCTCCAGCCACATGAGCCGGCGCAGAACATGAACGACAGGAAAGAAATGGCACAGTGAAACTGAGAGATGATTCAAACTCTTTCTAATGGACTCTAAGCATGTATACATGTTTGTGAGTTACAATGTGATATTTTGATTCATAGATACAGTAAGTATTGATAACTCGGGATAACCGACCTTTCCATTTGCTGTAAGCTTTTATCATTTCTTTATGGTGAATATATGCAAATTCCACTGGCTCACTATTTCTAAGATATGTAACGCATTATCACTAATTATGCTCACCCTGCTGTACATATAACACTAGAATTTCTTCCTCTCATCTAACTATATCACCGTGCTCATTGGTCGAACATGTTTCTTTATATTAATTACAAATTTCAAAAGAGAGAGGATTTCTGCTTTTTATGCATGTTCTTAACTTATCTAGCAAAACTTTTGCATGTCAGATTAAAAATCTATTAATTCTCTTCTTTTGACCTGCAGAACAGAATTCTTTGTAAGAAATGAAACCAATTTTCTCACTCCTTGAATACATGTTATCAACAGTGGTTCTTCTATTTAGATTAGAGGATGAATAAACTCTATCAGCTAAAAGTAAGCCCTCTAACCAGCTATCTAAAGGGTTTAGAGAATAACCAGAAACATATCTCTTTCCAGATGTCCTCAGCTGTTGATAAGAACGCTAATATCGTAAATATGTGGAATCGGGATAGAACTCATACTAATTCTCTTCAACATGACATTCGAGGGATGAAAGACACCATAAATATCGTCACACTATGCAATAGTTAGCGCTGAAAAGTTTGAAGTCTATGTCGTGATAGATATTGGGCAATGAGATCATACTCATGTTTCTTTATGACCTAATTGATTCCCTGGAGGTCTTGGAGTAGAAGAAAGAAGGACAGACAGCAAGATCCAGGAAAGCGAGACCCTTATTAAGGAAGCAAAGACAGTAGATCTTAAGAAAGTATACAGGCAGGTACGGGCCAGGGCCTCGAGTGAGCAGTGAGGGAACTACTCACGTAGGTCATCTCCGGGTTTCGGGGTGAGATGGAATGCCAGTGCCCCACAAAACTAGTTAGATATGGCTGGTCTCCTTAGTCTGTGCTCCAGCAACCCAGGTAATAAGCCCTCCGGCACACAATAGAAAAGCCCGGCTGCTGGAAGAAATTTACCACCAGGTGGCGCCCACAACTTTTCTTTCCTATCTTAATACACGCCACCACGTGGCACAACAAATCCAACTTTATAAAGCCGATTTCCCTGTATCTATCTATAAAACCACTTAAAATGGTCCACCTCAACGTTTATGCTCTTCACCCCAACTCCTAAAAATGTTAAACCCGACGATGGGCAGAGTCAATGTTTCCACCTCGGAATAGTTAGTTGTTGCAGTGCTGGGAGTCAAACCCCAGGCCCTGAGTCCTCAAGGGGCTGACCCTGCGCTACATCCCTAAGCGCTACTTCTGAATACCTTAACTGTAGATTCAAACCTTTCGGCCAAAAGCTTTTGAGTATCAGCTATTGCAAAGCTCTGGGGAAGACAACGGTGAACAAAACCTTAAAAACATCACCTGCCATGGTAGTGCTGTCTTAGTCCATTTTTGTCCTGCTGTGACAGAATCCCACAGACAAGTCCATTTATAAAGAATAGGAAGTTATTTCTTCACAGCTGCAGGGATAAGAAGTCGAAGCCCAAGGCACCAGCCTCTGACGTGCATATTCCTGCTGTGTGGCCACCTAGTAGAAGGTGGAAGAGCAAAGGAGAGAATCTGGCTCTGCAAGCCTTTTCTATAGATCCATGCATCCATTCAGAAGAGCAGAGGCCTCATGACCTAAACACCTGCTCAAATCCTCCGCCTGCAACACCACCGCAGTACATATTGAATTTCTAACACATGCATCTTGAGGACATAAAGAGTGTTACAGACCTGGCAGACACCAGAGAAAACTTAGAAAGCGTGCCGTGGCCAAGACCAGAGCACCAGAGGCTCAACAAAGGCCTAGGTAGGTTGGTGAGATTCAGACTGTAACAGAAGAACAGTGGTTTAGAGACACAGTTGCAGATATAAACATGTTACAGAAAGAGAGACGCAGTTGCACTTAGTCACACTAGTTTGAGAATAACAAATCAGAAAGGCAGATGTGAGGACACCTCTGGGTATTTTTAAAGAGACTGAGGGAACTTCCCCCATGGAGAGAATGTTATGTTTTGAAGAGGTCCTCCTAATGCATAGAGAGAAGTTTAAGATGCTTTTCCAATTTCTGACTTTCTGTTCTTTATCATTTTACCCAAGAGCTGGCCTGTTTACTTTCCCCAGCCGTGACAAATCCTAGGCTCTTCCTAGGGGACCTCATGCTATGTGTGACCGAGCACAGGTGCAGCTGAGAGGGAGCTAAAGGACTGTTTCCATCTCACTTTTCAGATATAATTTGCATGCAACCTGTAAGAAATCCCTTAAACCTCTGCAAAAAATGTTCACTTCTAAATATAGAAGGAAATGTGTTTCTCCTCCTAGTATTTCAAGTTAGCTGAAAATGAAATCCATTACACAGTGACTATCTATTGCTCTTAAAATCCTTACACAAAATCTAGTAGGCTGTAGGTCTTTAAATTTGTGCCCTCCCTTTGAAATATTTTACACTGCAACCCTGGTCAGTCATTTCAAATCTATGAAATCTTGTTTTCTCAAATCAAAGACTGCTGCTGCCGCTCTGAGCCGTACCGACCCAGGAGGACCCCGGGGGCCACAGAGGCATTGATCAGCAACGGCTGAAATTCCTAAATGCTGGTATTTTGGTTCACACAGATGTTTACCATGGTTTGGCTTTGAATTATCCAGATTTTGACTTTTTCTCCTCCAAAATTAGGAAGGCAATCTTTAAAAAGCAAAATTTCTCAGAAAGTAGTGCAGCGAGTTAGTACGCTGGCAGGGGGCCTTCTTTATCATTTCTGCGTGATGTGCTTTGGAAAGGATAAAAGCACAGAAGCACTGCAATCCCAGACACCATGAACCTTTGTGAGCTCCAGGATTAATCCTAAACTGGAGAAAAGTGAGAAGAGGGAGAAAAGGTCTCATTTTACAAGGCACAGCTCACTTTCGAGAATCTTCCAGCCTTTTCAGACAAAGTTTAAAGCATCGATTGAAAGCATATGTCCAGGGTTAAATTTTTGGTGGACAGTTCAGTCTGGCAAACACAAAAAGTTATGGTTTCACTTTTCTTATCCTTAGATAGAAAAAAAACAAAAAGTCAAAACTTTTTTCCCACTAAAATCCATTCCATTGTTTCCTCCTTTGGTAAATAAATTAATAAAGACAACTGCTGAATAAGTGGTAGGAGCAGCAGGAGTAACAGCAGGAGCCCTGCGGAGGCATTAACGCCGCTGCTCAGGGTTCTCTATCCCACACAGACTTCCTGAGAGTCTTCACACAAAAGCATTTTCAATGCCTAGCACACTGTGAAGAGGGCAGCACATTTCTAACCTGGAGCCACTGAGTTTATCTTACATACTTCTAATCTTATAGAGATAAAATACTGACCGAAAAAAAATGAGTTGATCAATTTGGCCATTTAAAACAGTAGGTTAGAGTCAGAACCCAAACCTCCTGACTTCAAAGTCACACTCTTTCCTTAGTGGATAAGTGTTTTTTTACTATGATATCATACATGAAAGCATGTGAACTAGAAAACACAATGATAGTCTAGCATCTAACCATTATCTTGAAATATTGTCTAGTTCTCCCTGACACAGGCCCTTGCTGAGAGGCCACCGAATGTCTGCTTTGTAGATCACTACGAGATGACTGGACATGCATCTCTCCACCAGGAATCACACTGGACCACTTTTGCTTCATCCACCTTCAATTCTCATGTTTCCATAGAATTAGTGATTTCATCAATTAATCATGTATGAGAACTAAATTTGTAAATTATAAAACAAGACCTAAATATTACTTTTATCACTATTTGTTAGTAGAGTAATACTATTTATTAAGTTTTATCTTCTCTTTTAGGACTTTAATGAAGTTTAGGATTTCAGGACAGCATTCTTCCACATCTTGTCACTTACTTTTCCTCCGTGAAATTGAAGCAGGAAGATAACAAGAGACAGAATGAGCCAGGAGGCCGCCACAGGTGTGGTTGAGCTTAGGTTCTGCTTCCTAAGGTTTGGGTATCGTTTTCCTAACATAACAGGAGGAACCCCACAATAATCTAAACAGTTCAGCAGAACATGATGCCAAGGGTCAGCAGGACCCTGTGGAGAGATGAGAGGACTTCTCAGAGTGACACTGGCACCTGAGAGGGAGAGAGTGCCATGGGTGCTCACATAGAGAGTGTTACCGACCTCGCAGACACCAGAGAAGACTTGGAAAGGACTCCATGACCAAGACCAGAGCACCAGAGGCTCAACAAAGGCCTGGTTAGATTGGTGGGATTCTCATGCTCAGAAATAAGATATTCATACCTCTTCAAAGTATGTCTTTTTTCTGTTTAAAGTTACAATTAATGGTGCTTGCAAAAGTACTACAGGCCCATTTCTAAGTCAAACTTTCCTGTTTGCAACCCCATAGGTTGGTAGACACGGTCATTTTTATAACTAAAAAGTCCCAAGCAAAACGTTCCTTTGGCAATCCATGTGGGTCCCTCCTGGGTTCAACAATCCTGGGGCTGTTTGTTTTCATGTTATAATAAATGCTGCTTTATGCTTTCCTTCTCCAATAAATACTTACTGCTTTTTTTGACTCTCTACCTTGTAATTCTTTAAAAGAACCCACCGGCCAGGCAGTAACAATCTTCTGGAAGTAATTATGAGTTATAGTTTTGTAATCCTTTCTTGTCTCTTTTCCTAGGGTCTATTAAATTACGAGACTGGATGTATTTTTTATATTTGTGTTGTTTCATATGCTTTCTAATTGTATCAGCTGTTACAGTTTATGTCTAGATGTGCCCCAAAACCTCATGAAGTCATGGGAAACAGGGCTTTTTAGAGGTAGCTGAATCTAGAGTTTGTGACTGATTCATGGTCCAATGCTGGGATTAAGGATGTGATTGCTAAACCCGCCCTAAACTGGGTAGCCTGTGTACAAATAAGGGACAGAAGGAGGCTTGTCCTCTCTCTCTCCCTTCCTTCCTACATTGTTGATTTTCTATCTTTAGCTGCCATGAATGGCTGCCACTCTGCCATGTGCCATTCTACCTTGGAGCCAGCAATTATGGACTGAAACATCTACAAACTGTGAGCTAAATAAACCTTTCTACCCTTAATTTGTGAGTGTTGAGTATTTTGTCTCAACAGGCAAAAAAAAGTAACTAGGATACTAACCTTTTTTTCCTTTTGTAAATATGAATATGCCTACTTATTAGAAATGCAAGCCAAGGCAAATTTAACACCTTCTCTCTGAAAATCAGTTTCTGCATCTGTACAACGGAAACAAAAATGAGTGTCTAACAAAATTGTTCTGAGAATTATTGTATCTTTTGATCCACCCTTCCTTTTCTAATTTGCCTTTGAGAGTGAACAAAAATAAATTGGAAGAAAGAAAATTATAGTAAAACACCTACATTGTGTTAATATTATTGTGACATTTGTGTTCAGAGACTAAATCTAAGACTAAATCAAAACCCCACTAACTCATTTATTTCTTTACCGTTACTAACAAGAATTGGAGCCCTTTTATCTCACGGACAAACAGTAGCAGTAACATGTCTCATCTGCTTCCAGTAAGAAGATAAAAAGCAGAGAGACCAAAGGTTCATAAATGGATAAATACAGAGATTTAAAAGGGTGACATTTTGGTCTACACTAATAATGACAAAAAATAACATGCTCAAAGATCACTTTTTAGCCTACATAATATCTTGATTTGCACTTTTATGAAAATTGAAAATCAGTAAAAAATAACAATATGCAAATGTACAGGCATAAAGGGTGCACTTAGATGATTATGTAAAATAATCAAAGAACTTGACTAATGGACTCAGAATGCAAAGCACAGCGAAGATAAATAAGTGAGAGTTGGAAATGGAAAGGTTAAAGCTAAACTTTAGAAATTTTTAAATATTATGAACACTGTGTATTGAGTTTGGAGTACTTTTTGTTACTGCTTAAAGTCAAGGTTGAGACAGAGCAAAGCCTTTATTTGCTGAGAATCTGGATTATGTAATCTGTATTTTCACCAATTCATAGATGCAGGAATTGATGAGGAAAAGTGGCAAGAGTCCAGAGGCACAAATCATATTGAGTAAGATCACTTATTAACTTAATATTTGAGAAATAAAATGAACTAGATCACATTCATTGGGGATAGATGCTTCAAGAATTTCAAAATTTGTATCCAAATTCAGATAGGGTGAATTTTGTGCAAGATATACACAGTTTAGTTAACACCTAAACAATCAAGAACTCAATTGCTTAAAATTACTTAACAAAATAAGAATTAATAATTTTCCCTACTGTTGCAGTGACAACTGAAGCAGTAGCTATGTAGTTTCTAGGAACTACAATGTCCTCAAAAACAAAACCACTTTTAACTATTACCCCAACTTGGATACCATCACTCGGTCTTTCCAAGAGAGTCTAAGAAATTGTAGTCTTTGTGCAGAAGCCATGCCCCGAAAACACACCAAAGGAGGACTTTGGAGGGGTCTTTGTTAACGGACTGCATGCTTGAATGTCTATGACTGAAAATAAGAAGAAAAATTCAAAAGACTGACAGCAATTGAGTCAATTTTCTTCACAGTAGAAATTTCAAAGACTTTTTCTCTTACACGAAACCAGAAAATAACAAGATCGTGAACACCACAGGGACTTCAAAAATGCTTCAAGGGTCCCTAATAATTTTGAAAAGTCTTCATTTCTGAGATATGATTAGCTAGTTCAGCTCTTAGTTCTCTCTCCACTGGCCAAAACTTTTTAATGAGGGAAACTAAAATTTATGTTATGAATGAGTATCAAAATCTAACAACATTCTTTCCTTCTGTTTTTATTTACTGAATTATTCATCCAACTCTAACTGAACTTTAAAATTTCTTCTACTTCTCTCTGACATTTTCATTTGCCCTGATTCAATTCTGGATTTATTTTTTACATTCATCCAGAGCTAAGTAACTGAAGATAGAAAAGAAATATTATAGACAATTTTGTGATTAAAGAACAATGTTTTTTACCACTAATAAATTTGCTCATTTTTAATCATAAGCTGTATTTTTCCAGAAATTTTTTCTATCTGAATATTTCTTTGGATTTTTGTTTATCAAACAATTGTTATTTCATTACTATATGCCAAGCACTTTGATCAAGACATATGACATGCTAGGGATATGGAGATGAATAGAATATAGCTAAGATATGCTCAGATAATAATAATTTTTAAGAAACAATGGTCTCACTTTTCTGCCCAGTCTGGTTTCACATTCCGAGGCTTGAATAATAATAACTCAGACTATAGGTGGGTGACACCATGCTCAGCAAGACTGATTCTGTACGTAGAAATACACTTGTACACAATCACTTTAAGAATATTGAAGGTTCTCAGATAATCAAAGGAGAAAACAAAAAATGGAGAAACAAACTTTGGCCTCAGTATTTTAGATACTTGTAAATGAATCATTTGGAAACATTTTGAAATATCAAGTCTGAAGGGTTATTTCTCATATAGCATTGTTTGCAGAAAATCAGAGTCAAAATAATTATTCCTAATGAAATACTGTTATAGGAAAGTGATTTTTCCATGAATAAAATATCTTTGTGTTCCCAATAAATATAAAGCATTCTAGAGAAGAGAGAAAAACTAAGAAATTTCTGTCTTTTGCAAAGAAGTTCATAAAAGCTTGATTTTAGAAATGAACAAGAACTGAATAAAAAAATTTGTGAGTTAATCTGACATTAATAGTGAAATAAAAACTCTAAACAAAATGTGATCAAAGCAAACCTAATAAAACATATATGATATAATACACTATGAACCAATTTTTCTTATATTAATTGCAAAATTTTGGTTCAACATTTTAAAATATTATACATAATTTACTAAATTATTAGGTTAAAGAATTATCTCAATTATCTTAATAGTTTATTAAAAAGTTATTGTTAAACATATTTGTGAGTTTTAGAAGCTTTAATAAATTTACAAAAGTAAGCAGAATATTGCCTATGAGCACATCTGTGTGTGGTGGAAGTATTTATAGAAAAGTGAAATTAATCATCCACCCAAAAATCAAGATTAATATTGCCTTGAAGAATCAGAAAGGTTGGAAGACAATGCGCAGAAAGCTTTAGATATAACATACTTTTATATATTTTAAAGTCTGTGATGGCTACTCAAGCATTTGCTTCATGATTTTATATTCTTTTGTTGATATTTCACAAACAATAAATTAACACACAACTAATTTTAAAAATGAAAAACGCAGTGTTTTGTAATAACTAATATAAAAGGAGAATTGTTATAAAAGTAGCAGGTAAAACTCATCAAACTTTTTTAAGCTTTCAGTCAAGCATTAAAGACTTTTACTCTTGCTAGAATGATGCCTGTGAACTCTGTAAGGCAGCTCATTTCAGTTTGCTGTTGGAAGTCCTTCTGTGGATATCCTTATCTAAGCAGAAACGTTACTCTGAGGGAGGGGGTCCAACTAATGAAAGTGAACCGACAGGAAAGAGGCTATGAGGAGATCGTTGTGTCTCTCACCTTCACAGGGCCCCAGGACAACCAGAGGCTGGCTCACTTCAAGCGGTAAACCTAAGAATGGCTGCTGCTAATAACTGAGGACAGTGCTTACTTTGTGCCAACTATCATAGAGAAATCACTTCCCATCCTGACAGTGATCCTGTTAGGTGTGTATTTTTATCCAGCCCTCCCTTCTATCCTGCACCTACAAAAATTATTCATAAGAAACATATAAAAATTCTTGACAACATCTATATAGAGTGCAAGTATCAGTAAACAAAAAATAGCAAATTGGGGCTAATGCTATGTGTTTTAGGAGCTGCACTGCTTGCTTTTAGTTTCAATCAGCTCTATGTTAGGTCTAAAATTGGCTTTCAACAGGACTCACCTAAGAGATTATTCACCACATTTCAGATTTGTTTCATTTTCTATTCTCCATGAAGAACTCAGTTTGGATGTGATATCATTTCAATCAGCTTCCAAGCATTTACAGAATAAAATTTAAATTTCAGAGTTCTAAAAAAATAAAAAAATAAAAAAAATAAATTTCAGAGTTCTGATAGTCTTTCTAATAAAATTCCACTAGGAAACAATCTGCTATACCTGAGAGGCCCCCAGAACAGAAGGAAGAGGCGATTGCTTATTTGCCCCTGGGTTATCCCCCCAAAAGCAATTTTCCTGTCTCATCTTTTGAGTATCTTACTGGGCGGTACAACAAACATCAGTTTGCAATGAGAGTGTTTATCAAATTGCATGACGGCTCTCAAATTCAGCAGAATCTAACACAGCTGCCTTCTTTTCATGTTCAGTACCACTGGACGGATGAGCCTGAGTGGGAGAGGAAATAATTTGCCTTCAACCAGCAGACAAGAACAGTAGATGATATAAAGGTTAGCAGAGTTTAACTGGTATCAACGACAGGTTATGTCTCCCAGTGAGCACCTAGCAGGAGAACTCTCCATGTTGTTAACAGCTAAAAGCTCTGCCAACGGATAAGCCCCTCAAAAGATCAAGTATATGCAAAAGTAAAATGTAATCGTTTTGGCATTTATTCTGAAATTCCCCTATATAATAAATATTTTTATTAGAGAGTCTTAATATAATGTGTTTATATATGATTAGAAAAATATGTTTCTTTTTTAAATTTCCTATGAAGCGAAACCAGAAATGGGTATTCAGTTACTATCAATCAAAAAAATGAATTATTTTCTAATGCAAACATGTTAAGGCACTACAATTCTTTTACCCTTTCAACCAAGTTGCATTATGCAAGGCTTTTAATGGATTTTTTTCCATTCAATAAATAAAAGTAAATTTAAGTCATTAATGGTAATTATGGGTCTTCATTAGCAGCCAGCATATTGCAGCTATTTTTAGTATAAATTTAGCTAAGCTTAGCATGTCAAATTAGAGCAAAGAATTTAATATGTCTTCTCCTTCTTACATTACAATGACTTTTCTGCTGTTTATTGCTTGTCAAAGGGGTGACTAAAGTAATTAGAAAGTTGGTGGCACAACTTTCTTTTAAAAAGAGTGCCCATGGGTTCAAGCATTGGCTATAATATCTGGAAAAATAATAGGATTTTTATTTCACACAGAGCAATTCTATATCTTAAAGACTCTTCATAGAACAAATAGAGAGAGAGAGAGAGAAAATACATACATATACAGCATCATTTTACAGTAATTACAGCGATCATAAGCATCCCTTGCAAAACAGCAGGGGTAGCATTCATCTAGTCAATGCCTCACTTCACATACTGATACTGCAGAACTATCTTAGCTTAAATGCTACATGAAAATCAGAACCTCACACAGGGCCAGCTTCCAGTTGAATTATTTCATAGGTGAGGCCTTGGAGCAGAAGTAGAAAACAAGTGATGGTTAATTTTAATGTGTCAGCTTCACCAGATGGACCAGAGAGCACCCAGATATTTAGTCAAGCATTCTGTGCTTCTCAGGGTATTTTGAGTGAGATTTAAATTGTTAGACTATTAAAGAGGGCTGTCCTCCCTAACGTGGAGAGTGGAAGTCTGCAATCGGTTGAAGACCTACACAGAACAACACATCTGACATTTCCCGAAGAAGAGAGGAACTCTCCACCCGGCAACTTGCAGACTGGGATAAGGACATTTTCCTGCCTTTGCACAATAAGACTAGTTCTTCCTGAATCTCTAGCCCATCAGCTTTTGACCCAGGCCATTGTTTTTCTTGGACCTATAGCTTGCTGACTAACTCTGTAGATATTGGAACACTGCAGCCTCCAAAGTAAGCCAAATATATATATATATATTAATAATTCCTTATATATATATATATATATATATATATATCAGGAATTGTTACTAGATTGTTAAACAATGAGGCCAATTGGTGATCAACCAACTGTGGAACCATAAAATGTACCTCAAAATTATTTCCCAGCAGCTCTGAGTCATGCATTGTGAGACTTAGGTGAGTTCCTACAGTCAGACCATTTCTTAAGCCAAAGATAATGCAAGGCAAGAAACAACCAAGAATGGGTATGCTGCCAGCATGAAAGTAATCCAGACATACATAGAACTACTGCCTGGAATCAGAGATGCAGGAGAAAGCACACAGGTAGCATGCAAGAAGAATTCAGTGCAAGATAAGTTTTATGTGATTAGATGAATTCAGTTTTTATTTAGTCCATTGGTTGTGAGGTCTTCAAAAGAGTGGCTAGCTACAATAGAGTAAACAAAATATATAGTGCAGAAAAATTAGTGGAACCAACAAATGCCTACAATAATCAACTAGATGATGACATGTTAAATTGGATACTCACAGTTGCAGTAAAATCTAAAGAGTATCTAGATCTTAAGAAGAATCTATAATATCTTTGCTGAATGTTTTTACTTCTCTAAAACATATATCTAAAATGTATATTTTGAAATTCTAACAAGGTGCTGGTATTAGGAGACAATGACTTAGGGAGGTGACTAGAACATGAGAATAGCACCCTCATAAATGGGATTAGAAACTTCTGAAAAATCCTTGGCCTTTTTTACCATGTTAGGTCACAGGAAAAAAAAAAAGACAGTATTTATACACCATAGAGTGGGCTCCCAACAAACACCAAATCACTTGGAACCTTGATCATGGATTTCCCAACCTCCAAAACTGTGAGAAACAAATTTCTGCTATTTATAAGCTACCTAGTTTGTCGTATTTTGTTATAGCATCAAAAATAAATGGAATCAGTCTGCATGGCCATAACATTAAAACCCTAGCAAAGGACATAGAAAATTATCTGAATTAATAGAACATCTCATGTGTTTGAACAGAATGTATATTCAGTGAACTCTATTTCATCCCATGCATTTAAATATAATTCAAATTCATCTATCCATTTCAAACAACCCTAAGAAAAATTAAATTTGAAAGTTTGGAGAAACTTGATAAACACTATAAAATTTCTTTGAAATAGTTGCCTGAATAGACTTCTAAAAAAGCAATATGGTTTTGGTGCAGGGATAAACGGATAGATCAATGGAACTAGAGTTAAAAGTGCATATGAAAACATGTAAGGAATTACAAATAATAGTAAAGAAAATGATGGTTTGATAAATACTATTTGGGAAATGCTCACTATTTGAGGGAAGCCCCCTGAGCATCTTCATAAAACCACCTACAACATTTGAAGGTAGATTTCAAATGAAATAAAGGTCTAAATGTGCAGCGTACAACTATGGGTATGACACATCTTTGTACAATTGTCATAGGCTTAGATTTCACAGTTACAAAAGAAATTAGAAGAATATTTGGAAACTAAGAAGAAAGGGCTCCTTAAAACATCAAACATACCATCAGTGAGGCAAAATGTGATCTCTTTGGTTGTATCAAAATTAAAGATTTCTGTGATTGAACCTTGAGGATTTTGTGATCCATGGATAAATTTGCAATAAGCCAATCATGAAAATGTAAATATTATATGAGTCCAAGAAGGGGCATAAAATTTGGAAATTGCAGTGGTAGAATAGTAGTTGCCAGAAGTTTAAGGAAAGGAAAAATTGTAGATCTTCTATTAATGAGATTAGAGTTACAGTTTTGTAAGATGAAAAGAGTTTGGGAAATGTCTGCACAATAATGTGAGTATACTTGATACTGTTAAATTTTCCACCTTATGATAGCGAAGAAGGCAGTGTTTTATGCAGACTTCACAATTTTGAAAAGTGCTGTATTCAGTGAAGGACATCATCTTACTGTAGTGGAAAAAATTTAGTACCTAGGACTAGTGAGATTCACATTAAAATTATATGAGTAACACCTGGAAATTTTCTAGAAGGACGCGGAACCCCTACTAGAAATATATTCAAATAAAATAAACAATATCTAGAAAACAGGGAACTAATGAGCATATGAGAAGGTGCTCAAAATAATAATCAGAGAAATGAAAATTTAAAAACAGAGAAATAGCATGTTACACATTCTACCCTGGCTTAATTATTTCAGCTTATTAATGCCAAATAGAGCCAGGAACAAGGAGACCCTCATAAACACTTTGCAGAAGTATAGAGGGTGGTCCCTGGGGCAGCCACAGGTTGCCACTTAATCAAATCAATGTGCTCCTAGCCAGCAGCCTCAGTCCTGAGTGTCTGTGCTAAAGGAATTCTCATGCAAATCCCTGAGGCCTCAGGTGGCGGGGCGGCTCTCCCTGGTGCTGTTTGTGGTAATAGGGAGTTGGCGCCTCCTGGGGTCGAAAGCCTCTTTACTGAGTTGTTAGCAGCAGTGTGGTAAATTTATAAATAACATCCTAAATGCACAATTCAGTGATAAGGCTTTAGGAAAAACTACAAAGTAAATTTTTTAAAAAAATACGATCCCAGTGGGGTCTATTGAAAATAGAGTCATTTAAAACAGTAATGCATAGTGTGCAAAATATGATACACTTTAAACAGCAAGCCTTTATTTTGGAGTGGGAGGAACTGGATTATTGTTTTGTTGTTTGCGGTACTGGGGATTGAACGCAAGGCCTTCCCACTGAGCGGCTACTTCACCAACCCTTTTTTATTCATTTGTTTATTTGTTTTTAATCTTGAGACAGGGAGGCCAGCACAATTGCCCACGCTGGGCTGGAACTTGAGGTCCTCCGGGCCAGGCCTCAGAGTGCAAGGATTACAGGTAAGGAGCTAAGGTTTGAGAGAAAAGGAGAGAAAGGGAAATCACCACAAGGGTCATTTGCTCTTTCTCCATTGTTTGTCCATTCTTCTTTCCGTTCCTTGTCATTTGCGGGCGTCCAGCAAGAATCCAACCAGCCTCCTGGGCTCTGAGCCTTCACTGGCAAGGTATGAGATCTGGTCACAACTGAAGGTCACTCAGATAGCAGAGGGGTTTTTTATTGTTATCTTCCTTAAGAAAATTAAATAAATTAAGAATAATTTCATGATTCTATATTTCGTGTATTTGGACCAAAGGAGTATTTCCTGACAACAACAAAAGAATGCTGTTTAGATGAAAATCTAGTCCATGCTTGAAGTTTTTGTGTCCTGGATAATATTTTTAAAATAACATTATTTACTGTTTTTTAATTTTTGACTATGTGCTTTGTTTTTCTCTTGGTTTTGGTTCTTGATAGTCTTGCGCTGTAGTTCAGGCCAGCTTCCAGCTCACTGTTCAGCCCAGGCTCGCCCCAAACTCACTGCAGCCCTCCTGCCTCAGGTGTCCCGTTTCTGGGGTCCCAGGTTTGCACTACCATGCTTTGCTTTTTATTTTTTTTATTTTTTATTTTATTTTATTTTTTTTCATGCTTTGCTTTTTAAAATGTTATTTTAAAATGTAAAGACGTTTGCGAATTTTTGTTTAAGTAATTTCAATTCTTGTTATTTTCTTTCTCTTTTTGGATCGCAAACTTGGAGAAACAGGCATGTGAATCTTAAAGTAAAAAGGTTGTAATAGCTTCTTAATAAAAGACTATAATTTTTTAAATCACACATAAAAGACAAAATTGGACTATTACCCAAACCAAGCCTCATGGTCCTCAGCTCTGTTTCTTAATTCTTTTTAGCAGCAGATGGAGAAGGATGACTCTAAATGTCCTTAGCTCGGGCCTGTTGGGCCACATGCCAATCCGCAAAGTGAAAGTAATATACGTGTCTCCACAATTGCACCAGCCAGTGTAAGTGGCAAAGATCACTACAGCTCTGTGCAGGACCAAGACTGGAGATATTTACATATTTATAACATCACTTCTGGACAGTAAAAGTTCCAAAGTACACCAAAATCCTTTTTTAATGAATTCCAACATTTGTCAAAACAAGATTGCTTCTAAGAATGAATTATCGCAAATGCTAATAAATGGTTCAGAAAATTTAGTTAGTCAGGGCATCATATGTAGCATTATCCTTTGAATTTGTGTGAATTAAATTTAAATTTGTAGAAATTTAAGTTATCTGTCAATCTTGCTATTTAAGGATGAAAGAAGAAAAAGCTTAATAAAATGTATTAGATGTGGTCTTAATTAGTTGCAGAATTGTTCCAACACCCTTAAGCATCATAGATAAAAAGAAATAATGTGTTTTTTTTTAAAGAAGAGTATTTTCTCTTTGCCACCTTGGTTCATTTTTATGTTTGGCCAGAGGGTACAGAAGGACCAGTGATGGATTGAGTGCCACAGGGGCATGGAATGGACTTTTCCTTGCCAGGATGACAGGAAATTAATAATCCCTATGAGCAGGTCCTTCACTTCAATTAGCTCTTAAAAATAAGGCATTGAAAAATCCATGTGACAGAGTGGGTTTGTCTTTATTATAAAGTGTAGCTCAAATATTCTCCCTATTTTTCTCTCTGTCCTCTCCCTTCCCCAGCATTACTTTTTGAAAGGAATAGAAATAAAAAGGTTAATATTGCCTACAAAGACACAATTTCTTAACAAAAGTTTAGTATTCCAAATCCAATGATATTCACAAATGATAGGGCATCACAAACAAGTAGGACTTGATTTAATATTTTTAAATCAATCAGTATAATTCACCATATTAATAGAGGAAAAAACATTATCATCTCTATAGATGTTGAAAGTAACACTGATGAAATTAAACTTTCATTCATGATTTACAAATAGCAATCTAAGAAAGACAGTTATAAAACATTAACACATATTTAATATGACACTACCCCTTGAGAAAGAAAGTTAAGGATATACTGTTACTACTCTATTCAACACTGACCTGGAAATCCTAGACAATACAGCAATGCAAGGAAAAGAAATGAAAAGTGAAAAGAATTAGGAAGAAAAAAATAAAATTGTCATTATTTGCAATTGGTATAAATAGAAAATTCAAAGCATCTAAAGATAACTTTTAGAAATAATAGTTGGATTTAGCAAGACTAGTGGATATGAAGATCTATACAAAATCACTTGCATCTCAAAATATTGTCAACAAAAATGAAAAATGCAAGCAGCCCTCAGAATTACTGTGTATAGTTGAAAATGGAGTTTACATCAAAATGCTCCGGAGAGATCCCCGGGGAAGATGGCGACCAGGTGAGCAGCAAGGGAGCGAACCTCCTTAATAAACATCACCAGCTCGAGACAGACTTGGCGAGCGTGAATGCCGGGACCTCGGCTGGGAAGTTTAAACTGGGCGTATTTCTCTGAGATGCCGGGGGAGATGTGGTAGGGCGGACCAGGCTGCCGGGGCGAGACGTGGGAAAGTCCCAGACGCTGGGAGCCAGGGACGATCCCCGCGGGGAAGAAGCTGGGATCGGTCCAAGCACAG